>OX578143.1:109696265-109941265 GCA_951213105.1 Amaurobius ferox | reverse complement strand
TATGGCAAAGCGAATTGCTGAGCTAGTAAATATAAGACAGAAATCGGGAGAAACGGTTCGCCAGTTCGCTGTTCGAATTGAATCAGCCTCGTACGTAGCGGTACCGGAAGAGTTGGAAAAAAACAATAATTACTCCATAAGAAAAGCGCTTTTGAAAAATGCATTTATAAGGGGATTAAATCCTGATTTTAGAAGATTAGTCCTAGCGCAGAATCCAAAAACATTTGAATCAGCTAAAGAGTTAGCGGTGCTTGAAGAGCAGTGTAAAAACGAAAATGAAGAACATTTAGAAGTAAATTCGGTTGAAAAGAAAAATTTAGAGGATGAGAAAATAACAAAATTAGAAAAGCAGCTTAAAATTCAAAGTAAACAGATCGAAGAATTTAAGAATGAACTGGAAAAAAGGGACAGACAGGAAGAAAATTGGGAAGACGAAGAAGAAATATGGGAAGAAAATGATAATAGCGTAACACAGAAATCCCCTAGAACACCTAAATCAAGGAATTTTCGATCAAATATGAAGACGTACATATCCCCGGGAAGCAGAAATAGAAGAAAATTTGAAAGAAGAATTCCGGTTACCCCGAGGAGAGAAGAAAGCAGAAATAACTTCCGTAGAGAAGTAAATCAACAGAGAGGATTTTGTAGTTACAGGAAACCTGGTGAAAGAAATAATTTTATTCCGGCTACACCAAGAGCTAGAGGAAACAACAACAACAGAGGAAATACTTTCGACATTTACAAAAGTCCAAATTTTAGGAGAGATAATAGTAATAACACAAATTTCGGCTACAAAAGTAACTTTAATAGAAGAAATTTTAGAAAAGACAGATCAGCCAATCAAGTACATTTTGGAAATTTGAACCAAAATTCAAGAAAGAGCTTTGGAAATTTTGGAAACACTTATGAAATTAGTACAATAGTACAGAACGCATCTCAAAATGCAACAAACTTGCCTGTTATTTCTGCTAAACTTGCAGGAAATTCCATGAATATGCTAATTGACACAGGGTCCAGCATAAATATCACATATGAAGAAATTTTAAATTTATTCGATAAACAGTATACAGTGCATAGAAAACCTGCTGTACTGCGGGGATTTAACGGAGGAGATACAATTGTGAATTATAAAATTTCAATTAAATTAACCATACAGGATGAAAACTTTATTCTTGAGTTCTGGGTTTTGAATTCTCCTTCACCATCAAATTACAAAGCTATCATTGGAAACTCATTTTTAACAGAAAATAAAGCTGTAATCGATTTTGAAAACAATAACATGATCATGTGTGGACAAAATATTCCATTTAAAAGCAGAGAAAATTTTTCCAGTCAGGAATTTTCACTGGCAAATGTCTGTAGCTTACAAGAAGATAGTTGTTTGGAAAGACGAAGTTTATTTAGAAATTTTGATCAGAATTTTGGAAATAGAAATGAAAAGGTACATGACAGACAGACATTCACGAATGTAAACAATGCAAATCGGAAGGAAATTCCTTACTTTCTGACCAGCCCGAATAACTCAGTTTTGGGACCACCTTTGTACAAAAACACTTATAATGAAAAGGAAGAGAGAATCAATATTATTAATGAAATTAAAGAAAATAAATTTATTGTTGCAACTGTATTTCAAAAAAGTAAACTTAATCCACTTACTGAATCTTTTGTAAAAATTAGAATAAATCATAAATTTCAAGATAATGATACTATTTTGATTGAACCGCTTGAGGGAGAAAAAGAATTTTTTGTGGCAAGAGCAGTGTACAAGACACCTCAAAAAGATTATTTGTATGTGAAAATAGCAAATCCTTCTGAAAATGTAATTAATTTGAACAAGAAAATGAAAATTGCAAAATTACAAAGTATTAAAGAAGTACAAGCATTGCCAGTAAATACAGTAACTGACCACACACCCATTGAAAATAATGAAAAATTTGAAGCATGGGGTGGTGACTTTGACTTAAGTCACTTATATGGAGAGAAGAAGAGGAAGTTATTGGAACTTCTTAAAAAGCATCGTAGAGTTTTTGCAAAGTCGGTTTCAGAAATTGAGGGTTGTGATACAATTTTCCATACAATAAATTTAAAAACTAACATACCAATAAAAAAGAAAAATTACAGAGTGCCTCATCACCTTCAAGAAGAATTAAATAAACAGGTTACAGAACTTCTTGGTGCGGGTATTATTAGGCCCAGTACTTCGCCTTATAATACGCCGGTCCTGTTTGTCAAGAAAGCAGATGGGTCATATCGTTTGGTCTGCGATTTTAGGCAGTTAAATGAAGTCATGATTGACGAACCATATCCAATTCCTAATATCAGTGAGCTCATCGACAATTTGGCTGGTGCAACTTATTTTTCTACTCTGGACCTTACTTCTGGGTTTTACCAACTTTGTTTGGACCCGAATGACTGTGAAAAGACAGCTTTTTCAACCAACAAAGGCCATTTCGAGTGGTGTCGCACTCCTTTTGGGCTCAAAAATGCCCCTGCATCTTTCCAGAGATTGATGTCATTGGTTTTGGCAGGTGTTTCGAATGTTTATATAGATGATATAGTTGTGGCTTCAAAATCCTTTGAAGAACATATACAAAAATTGGAAGAAGTATTTTTAAAATTGCAAGAACATCATCTAAAACTAAAGCCTTCAAAATGTTACTTCTTTCGAAGAACAATTAAATACCTGGGATTTTTGGTCTCAGATGGGAAAGTGCAGCCTGATCCACACAATTTGGAAACAATTCAGAAATTTAAGACGCCAAAGTCCATAAAGAATGTGAGGCAGTTCCTGGGTCTCACAGGATTTTATAGAAAATTTGTGAAGAATTTTGCAGATGTTGCTTTGCCCCTCACACAACTTTTAAAAACAAAACAAGGTGAAAAATTTAAGTGGAATGAAGCAGCTCAAGAATCTTTTGACATTTTGAGGAAAGAACTTTTAAAAGAACCAATTTTGATTTTACCTGATTTTAAAAAGAAATTCATATTGCACACAGATGCATCTAAATATGCACTTGGAGCATATATTTCACAGCAAGATGAAAATGGTTTTTTACACCCTATTTCATATGCCAGCAGGAAGCTAAATGATGCTGAAACCAGATACAGTGTTGTTGAGCGTGAAGCTTTAGCTGTAGTCTGGGCAACAAATTTTTTCAAACACTATTTAATTGGAGCTCATTTCACAATTTATTGTGATCAGCACTCCCTCTCATTTATTTTCAAATTCAAGGATCCAACATCCAGACTTTCACGTTGGATAGCTTCTCTTTCTCAGTTTGACTATGAGATCATTCATAAGCCAGGAAAGGCGAATATTGTGGCTGATTACTTATCAAGATGTGTCGGTGACAAGGAAAATCCATTATCAAAGAATTCTGCAAGTGCTAAAAATTCGGCTAATGCCCAAAAACCAAAGAAAGTAAATTTTGCACAAAATCAGAAATCTTCAAAAAGTTCGGAGATTCAACAGGTGAATGCAATTAACACAAACCTAAATGATGAAGAAAATGTTCAGAGTGAAAATTTAGAGCAATTAACAGTGGAACCAACTTTGTTTACTAGAATAGTTAACGCTCAAAAATCTGATAGCAGATGCAACAAAATTAAGAATTTCTTAGAAAAAAATGTGGCTCCATATCCACAAAGATTAACCTTTTTCGAGAGAGAAAATGCATTGTGGTGCACACATAAGCACCCCAAAAGAAGACACGAATTTAATGAAAGATTGGTAGTACCTCAGTCATTGGTATCTGAAATTTTGTGGCTGCACCATGACTGTCCTGCATTTGCTCACTGTGGGTTTCGCAGAACTCTGTCTAGTATCAGCAGAAAGTATTATTGGCAAGACATGTACACTCAAACACAGAATTATGTCAGTTCTTGTGATGTTTGTGTCATGAACCATGGGTTCAGAAATTTTAAAGCACCAGTACAGAAGTTTGATACATCTGATTTTCCCTTCCAAAGAGTGGCAATGGATTGTATAGGCCCTTTTCCAGTTTCCAATTCTGGGAAAAGGTATATTTTGGTCATTACAGACTATTTCACAAGATGGGCAGAAGCTTACCCATTGTCATCTATTACTTCAGAGAAAATTTTGGAATGTTTTGAGAAATTCATAGCGTCTCACGGTATTCCCCACCACCTGATTACAGATAAAGGGTCGAATTTTCTTTCAAAAGCTGCTCAGAGCCTATACAAGAAGTTGGGAATCATCAAACATAGTACCACTAGCTATCATCCCCAATCTGATGGCCTCTGTGAGAGAGCAAATAAATCTTTGCTCAGAAATTTGAAGAATCTTGCATATAAAGAGAAAGACGACTGGGATCGTTCAGTTCCTTTTGCCCTTCTGGCCCACAGAAATGCTGTTCATGCATCAACTGGAGAAACTCCTGCATACCTCATGTATGGCAGAGATTTAACAGTACCAAATACCCTTTTAACAGGATTTAAAAGCACAAAGTATGATTCTGTGCATGATTATGGTCAAGATTTGGAATATAGATTAAAGAAAATCTATGAAATTGTTAAAGTTAATTTGGATAAAGCACAACAGAGTCAAATGCAACAACAACATAAAGGTGCAAAACAACCTGTGATTAAAGTAAATGACCATGTGTACCTTTACACACCATATTTACCACGCGACCAGTCCAAAAAACTTTCTTCATATAATAGAGGTCCATTTAAGGTGATCAAGAAAATCTCTCCAGTTAACTTTATAATACAACATGTTCTAAATCCGAAGAACGAGCAGAGAGTCCATGTCAACAGACTTACATTACTACCACCTAGAAGAGTTGAGCTTCAAACTCTTCCAAAAGATAGTGCACTTGGTCGTGATAAACAAACTGTGTCCTCATCAACCTCGAGTGTTTTCCAGCGACAAAATTCCAGTGCTCCAATTGCCAGTTCTCAGAGCCGTGCAAACAAACAACCTGTTTCCAGTGCTCCAGATTCCAGTGTTCCATTTTCCAGGGATCCAAATAGTGTAAACAAACAACCTTCTCCTTCCAGTCACACAAACTGTGATAACCGTCATACCAGAGTGGTCTACAATAGAGCTTTAAACCAGCAGCGTCCTAGAGTGAACAGTCGATATTCTCTTAGACAATTTAATTAATCCAGTTTTTCATCTGTGCACAACAATGTTCAAAATCTTCTTCTTCTGTGATGAAAAATTCCAGTGTTTACAAAATTTGTTTAAGAAAGAGTGATACAGTAATTGTTAATGCAGCTTGTTAAAATTTTGGAATTTTGAAATTTAAGCTTAATTGATTGTTGTGCATAATTTTTCTGAAAGTATTGAATCTGATTATTGAAATTTATTATTGTTTATTCTAAATATTTTATTTACACACATCTCTGACCCATTGTAATGGAAGGTTATTTCATCTGTGAAACATGCTTCATCTGTGAAAATACAAAATTTTTATTAATTTTACTGTTTTGAATTTATATGCAATTTTAATTTTGTGATGTGTGTGATATCGACAGAAACTTTTCACTCTACAGAACTTTTGATTATCTTTTGATAAACTTTTCGAATCTGGAAATTTGAAACTTTTCGTGATTTTTGAACTGTGAAAATTTTTGTGATTTGTTTTGAAATCTTCGAAAAGCTTTTTTGAGTGATGAGATGACTGTGTTTGATCAAGTTCATCTGTTTGAGGTTGTGATGGAACCTCTTCTGCAATAAGTTTCAATATTTACAATAATTTCAAGTAATTTAATATCATGTGGTGATGAAAATTTTAATTTCAGATGTGCAGAATTTTGAATACCTGACATGAAAAACTGTTGTGAAGTGCATGAGTTGACACTTCTGACAACTTACCTGATTTTGAAAAAATTTTGAATATTTCTGTTTTTGAAAATTTATTTCATGTGTTTTTCTGTTCCTGCTTTACATATATTTTTTATTTGATCTGCAATTTCATGTTTACATTTTTACAAGTCCACTTCCCTACTGGTACAATGAGTACAGTAGTTTCGTCAGTCACCATTGTCCCTTGAGTTCAATGTTGCATATGTTTTTTCTTTTTTGAGTAAATTGCAGGTGTTTACACAAACAAGCTACACCCTGTGTTTCGAGGGGGAAGTGAATGAAGCATTTTAAAATCCCGGCTTTTTGCTGCACCTGGTCGAGGCTGGACAGATCTCGCCGTTGTTTCCAGAGCAGAGGCGAGAAGCGTATCTTCTGGAACCCCTGTGTGTCGGAGGAGTGATGTCGTGATGGAGGACTCATCGCTTCGGAGTTGGGTTTCTCATCTTTGCTGAATTGACAAGTGCTTTGGACCGTGGCTGTCCTGCTTTCGTCTGGATGCACCGGAAGCCCAGCACGCGGGATATTTTTTTTCTCATTTTTACACACCCATTTTATTATGATGGCAACCCGTATAGTTCCCCGCTGATTTTTACTCTTTCTGGAAACATATTTTTCTGTACAGTTACACAGCAGGAATCTTTAGTGTATTTTACAGGTGTATTTTTTTTTTATTTGAAGAATTTGAGAAAGTTTGATAAGAGAATATTTTGTGTATTTCAGTGTATTTGCATATGTTTTAACTGTGTGTTTTCTCTTGAAAGGATCCTATAGCAGTTTTTGGACAGCATTGTGTCCTCTCTTTTGGCCATGTTTTGATGTTTTGACTCTTGGACAACGGGGACCCTGATCAAGTCTCTGGACTCCTTGAGTGTGGTGGTAGTGTAGACGTACGTACATTGCTCACCCTCAAAATTTTTGTGCAAAATTGCCTGCGGCAGTTGCTGCTTCTGCGATCGCCCTGCTGGAGGTGATGCTTCTACAGGATTCTCTTGGAGAAAATTTTCCTGCCCTGCGGTTGCAAAATTTTTTGCCGGGGGGGGAAGATATTTGTGGCATCGAAATCTGCGATGCATATTTTTGTTTAAATGCTCCTTTTTCATGTCATGTAAATGTAGAAGCTCTCAGACGATTTCTGGGGAAATAGAGCAAATTGTGGAGTGTGTGCGACCTTGAAAAGGCTCGCCTGCCAGTCAGCGGAGAGAGAAAGCAAAGCCGTTGAGTGTTAATTTTATTTTGTTGATTATTTTCCAATGCTCGGTTTTGTACGTGTGATATGTATATGTTGTGGTGACGTCAGCGAGGTAAAATGTAGAGGGACGCGCTTGGATGAAATATAGAGCTTACCATGGACGAGAGGGCTGTCGGTCGCATATAGATTTTGTTCCAATGTAAAACAAAAATGAATCTATTTTAAATTTTAATTTAACTTAATAAAAAGTGCTCTCAAAAATGTTCTTCGACCGACAGAGCCCCTCAGAACCAAAATATAGGTTCGTATGTTATTTTCCTTTAATTGGGAGATTGTAAAATTGAATTGCTGGTTGTATGTCTATGGAATTTTTAAATGTAAAAAGCCAGCTTAAAAGTAATAGATCTGTATCAATCTCCCCTGGTATATTATATTGTTGAAAAGGTTATTTAATTATGGTAATATCTATACTAAAAGATTTTCAAGCTAGATATATTGTTCTGAAACAAATGTTAGAAACCTAACTCATGAATGAAGGAGTTATAATTGCCATTTTTGGAAAATTGAATTTAAATTACGAATAATGTCTTATCTGTGCTTCATAAAGAAAATTAAAGAATGTTCCTTTACTATAATGAAATATATAGAGTCTTCTTTTCACGTGCTATTTTACTTGTCATTTATTACTTCCAGCCATTGAGTTGTAGTTTCGCTTCTCACCAGGGAGACGGATCTGAACTCAGGAGTTTAGTACTTACCACTATTACGTTATTGTGTTATACATGTTTTATATCAACTAACTTATACATTTGAATGTGAAAGCAGAAAACGCTTTTACATAGACAAGGTGATCAGTAGGCAGTAGCACCACCTCTTGCGGTGATACAGGCATCAACCCTTCGAGTAACAGATGTAATAAGCGTGAGGAGAGTTTCCCGAGGGATGGATGACCATATGCTTCCAACCATCCTCCACATGTCGTTCTCTGTTTGAGGCGAGAGAAGGGCAGTCAAACGACGACCAATAAGGTCCCATACATACTCGATGGGTGAGAGATCAGAAGACAGCGGAGGCCAAGGAAGCACCTGGATACCTTGCAAGGCTTGTCTGCTGATGGTTGCGTTATCTTGCTGGAATACAGCATTTTGCAACCGCTGAAAGTAAGGCAGTGCAACCGGCCGCAGCACCTCATCCATATATCGTCGTGCCGTCATTGTGTCTCTGATACGAACCAGAAGTGACCAGTTATCGAAGGCGATGGCACCGCAAAACCATGATGCCGCGTTGTCGAGCAGTATGGCGTTCAACAGTCGCAGCAGGATTAGATCTGTTTCCAAGTTGCCTCCAGACTCTCTCACGACGACTGTCATTCGATAAACAGGACCGAGAATTGTCGCTGATCACTACCCTGTCCCATTCAGTTGTCCAAGTGGCTCGAGTCAGACACCATTGCAATCTCTCACGTCGGTGTCTTGTCGTTAATGGCAGTCTTCGTAAAGGACGGTTTGAGTGCAAGCCAATCGTCGAGAAACTGTTCTAACTGATATTGGAACATCCAACGTACCCTGCAAATTCTGCAGAATGTCGATAGTCGTCGTTTGTGGAGCCGCCACCGCATGCCTTCGAATGCATCGATCAACTCGTGCTAACGTACGTCTGGATGGACCTGTACCACTGCGACGATTCACATGCTCATCTTAAATCCATATTCTCCAAATTCTTTACACAGTGGAGGTATCTACACGTGTTTCAGGGACGATACGCCGATACGACCACCCAACTGTACGTAAGCCTCTCCTGGCACGATGGTCCAAATGCTGAAACAGACTTCGGCCAGGTATCTCTTCAGCAACACGTGTCTTCTGAAACGAAAAACAGCACGGAAAACGGATTTCCGTAGGCGACAAACAGTAACAACTGTTGGCTTATCTGGCGTTTCAGTCTCTTTTATCCCGCGCTCTAATCACGTGACCTACTTGCACTTCATATTATTCGCATACATCGGCCATCTGCGTTTGTCTCGCAATTCGCATAATTATATATTACTGTTTGTCGCCTACGGAAATCCATTTTCCGTGCTGTTTTTCTCATGGTGTAGCATTATCTATGTCGGGTAGTGTATATTATCCGGAATAAATGGATAAAACTGTTTCTGTGTAAATAAACAAAGTATTTTTACTCCGTCTGGCGAAGAGTTCAATGCAGGTACCATTCTTATTTCCTTTAAGCATCAGGATTTTCAGGAGAGACATCTAGCCGCGTCAAACAATATTCCATTGGGAATATAATTGAAAGAAAATATGCACACAATTTTTACTCGAGCTATGGCAGATCTTTGATAGACATGTCTAAGCTACAAGGAAGAGGCTGTTTGACCCGTAAAATCGCTAAATTATACACGTTTTGATATTAGAGGGTTTTTTCAATATTTTTCAGAGTTAAAAACTTAACGTATTAAATTAATATTTTTCAAAAAATGTGAGACATTCATCTCAAATATCCAGATGTTTTAATTTTCCCGATTGCAACTCACATTCTTTGATTTTCATTTATTATTTGCTTTAAGTTTTACTTTCCTTATATAGTACATAATGTATAAGAAAAGTATTGTGACGGGGTCGAAAATTCGAATTCGAGTTTTCGACGGGAGAACACGTTTCAAGCATCCCTGATCACGAATCGAACAATTTTGAAGTGATATCTGTGTGTGTGTGTGTGTATGTGTGTGTGTGTGTGTGTGTGTGTGAAAGTGTGTGTGCGCGTGTGTGTGTGTCAGTGAGTCTGTGGAGACGATAACTGACGAACGAATGGACCGATTCGAACGAAATTTGGTACAAAAATCACAATGCGTGAATACTGGAAGCCTGTTGTTTTTAAACGCAATCAAATGTTAAGAACCTCCCTAAATTTTCGAGTGAAATTTTGAAAAAACCATCAAAAAATCAAAACATTTAATAAAATTACGCAAATAGACATTTCGTATGTAATTTTTCCTTAGAAAACGATTGACATAAACTTTACAACGCTAGCATGAACTGTTCTCAAGATATTGCACATTTTTCAAATAAATTTATCAAATAATCCCATAAATTAAAAAATATATATTAACTGTTCAGAAACATGTTCACTTTTCATATGTAATATCGTGCGATAAATATGGTGAAATCATTCTTGTGGATCTACCTCGTTCCATTCATGAGAAAAGATACTTTGAGTAACACTTTTGTATTTGAACGCTAATAATCATTTATCTGTTATAAGAATAACTTATTTCTCCGTTCAAAACGCTTGGCGAGATTTTGGCGAAAAATTTTGCGGAATGTCACCAGCTTGGAGACTTTTTTGAAATGTTGCCAAATTAACGAAAATCTCGCCAAATGGATAAAAATGACGCTAAATAAATGAAAATGACGACTAATTGACGAAAATTCAATATCTTGGAAAGAATATAAGTATCTACTATAAGAATAACCGATTTTTTTGCTGTAAAAGTAGTAAATTCATTGTGTTATATAAGGAAAGTCATGTGCTGTCCACATCAGATTTTTTTTAAAGGAAAAGGAAAATTCGAACCATCGTATTTAAAAATCATAAAATGCAGTTAGGCCCATTATGTATTTTTGACTTTGAGTTTGCTGGTTCTCTTACACTGACGAAGGGAATCCAGTGTATTCTTAAATTAACTGTATATTGTATTACTATTATATTTGCACCTTAATAGGTTGTTCCAACTATTTCTCAGAGCTGCGTGTGATTTGAACGAGGGTTGGGATTTTTAAGCAGACCACCTTGGACTTGAAAGTGCAGCTTCTGTCCTAAAAGAGCGATGCTAACCATTTTGACATTTAATAATTATTTTCAAAAATTATTTTATTTTTTGTACTTGATTGGTAGTTGTTTACCATGAAGTAGCGTTTTATGAAAATACATGATACGGCACGTCTAATTCAAATCTGTGAAGAATCTCATTAATTAAAAATATCAAAATATTCAGTATTCGAATTGCACGCAATTTCATAAATATAGTATACTACTTGCCGTATACAACTATTTCCATACATATATAGGATATTTATATTTTCTAAAAACTATTTTAACATTGCGAAAATATAATGCATAAAACAGAGAATAACACTTTTACTTGGACTCCAAGCTTTAATATATGCTCACTATCAAATCATTTACGCCTGAAATACAAAAAATGGAATAAAATTCGATTTTAAATTTTTATTTACAGTCACTTTGGGTGCACCTTTTTTTTACATTCTTTTGATCCGCTCAGTCAGCAAAATCCACAATGACAGATTTTTATCTATTTTTAATCTTCGACACTTCAACTGCGTAAAAATGTAATGAAAGGCGACATGACGTGACTCTCAGAATAAAAGCCTTTGAGCTCCACTTAAAACCCTTTTGAGTGAATTTAGCCTCAAATATCTTTCACGACTTGCACTATAACTGCAAATTTGAAATTATTTAAAGTGAATTGAATAGAAACCAGTGGAACTTGTGCGGGTGAGACCAGCGAAAGTTAAGACATTTTTAAGGTTTTAACACTTTCCAACATAGTTGAAAAGTGTTTATGCCTTTGTTCATTTCGTCTGTCTAGGGCTCACCAAATCCCGGGCGCCAGGTCGTCGTGGCGCCTAAAAAATTAGATGTGGGGACTAGAAATTTTGGATTAAAAATCTAAAAATTAACAACAGAGGAACTATAATTTTAAAAAATTATAAAAAATAATATTTTTCATACAAAATTATAAAAAATAAATTTAAAAAAATTGCCAGACAGAAAATTTGACTAGAATTCACTTGGATTGTTTTTGCTGTTTTTTATTATTATTTTCAATGCAATGGTAATATTTGTTAGTAGACTATCAATAGCCAAAACGTTCGGATGGCCAAATATGGAATGCAAACTCCCACAGGGATATCATAAAACGCACGAGGTAGCGTCCTCATATCCTGGCTGTCACCAATGCACTGCCCTCGTGAAGCCCTCGCGAAAACCTGAAAATCGTAAGAGCAGTCGCTGAGAGTTCTATTACAGTTTTTCATTTTCTTCTTTTTGTTTAAATTAATTTTATTTCTCTTGCGCGTATTTATTTATCCAAATCGGCCACTCGCCCGCGCCGTGAGTAAGCACCCGAAGATCTATGTAAGCCCCAAGTACCGAAGAAAGTATCTGGAGGATAATCTTTCACAATCACAACGGGTCGACAACCATAGCCGGTTTGCATATTTTGAAGCGGGTGTATTTTCCAATTGTAGTATCTTATAAATTTGTGCTTTGTTTATTTATTTGGTGTTTTAAAATTTAAACGTAATTTACCAGATAAAACGGAAAAAACAACAACGCAGTCACGCCTAACGAGTTCCTTTGTTCTACATACATCGGACAGAAATGATGGAATTAATGTTAATTTTACGAACTTTTAACTCTGAGCAATGAAAAGCGATTTCATGTTATAGGATTATTATTATCAACTGGAAAATGTACCCGGGATGTAAGATAAGCGTTAGTGGCATGGCACGGACACTACAGTTGTTTCATTTTATTTTTGTTATAAGCAGATTGTTAAATTGTTATTTGATTGTAGTGAATTCGCTGTGAGTTCTAGTGTAGTTTTTATCTGAGATTTGCATTTGAAATCACGGAAATGGACTAGAAAATGTACTTGGCATTGTCCGGAATTTAAGATGCAAACTGATTACAATTACACCGGAATTCACAAAGAATTGTTGAAAACCAAAGAATGTTTTGACATATACAATACACCTACCGATAATAATAGGGGAGGGGGACTCTGCGCTGATGGTGTTAAGATAGATACTCTACTGGAATATTCCGGCAGGGGAGAATAATTTTAACAAGAGAGAAGTATACACTTTTTAAAAAATTATGAAAATTCAACTGTTAATCGTATGGATTCCAATCAAAATTGATTTGAAAGAGAATTTCTCGATCTTTCATTGGTGTTAAGATAGAAACTTTGAAATAATATTTTGAGTCGTCAAGGAACGCATTTGTATGAAAATTGTACTGAAACATGGAAAAACTGAAAAAATAATTCCAATTTTAAAAAAATAACTCCGAGGCACATTGTCCCGGGTCCTGAAGTACCTGAGTACCAAAATGTACATGATCAGTGCAGTTCAAGTGCAATATGTGTAGAAATGTAAAATTAATGATTAAAAATTGAATATTTTTATGTTAAATATATATATATATATATATATATATATATATATATATATATATATACATATATATATATATACACAGGTGAACCTTGATAAGTTGAACCTCAGTATCTCGAAATATTTTCATCTCCCTTCACGCACGGTATAAAACTAATGTAAAAAAAACTCTTTAACTCGAAATTTTCTGATCAAACTCTCGATATCTCGAATTTTTTTATCTTACCATCTGGATCATCTTATCATTTTCATCTTTTCATTTGAAAAAATAAGATCAAAAAAATGTGCTTAATACAGATAAAACAGGACTATTTTTTAAGTGTATGCTTGATAAAACTATGACCATTAAAGGTGAAGCATGCCACGACTGGAAAAGGAGCAAAGAAAGATTAACTGTGCTATTTTGCACTAATATGGATAGATCAGAAGGGCTCAAATCTCTTAAATCTCTTATGATAGGTAAATCTGCTAAACCCAGATGTTTTTCAGTAAAGAATTTTTTTCCAATGACTTATTTTGCGACCAATAAAGCTTGGATGACTGCCAAAATTTTAACGAATTGCTTGAAGGAACTAGACAGAAAAATGTCCCGTGAAAATCGCGATATTGTTTTCTCTTCTTGGACAATTGTACAGCGCATAATAGCGTGCCGAAATTAAAATCCGTGAAAGTTCATTTCATGCAACCAAACACAACTTCTAAGTTACAGCCTTTAGACCAAGGTATTATTCAGAGTTTTAAAGTAAACTATCACCACAAAATTAAACTCATTTCGATCCGACTATCTCATTTGGAAAATGTGATAGATATTGCAGGATTCAGTAGGCTGTAACCAAACTGTCATAGATGACTATTTTGTAAAGTAAAAAAATGCAAGATTAAACTTTAATAACGTATATACGTACATAGTATTACATTAAATGTGTATCTAATCATTTCAAGCTTCGCTTTATTTGTTGCCGGCATTTTCTTGGGTAATACCCAATTCTCTGTCGGCAAGATAAAGTAAGTGATTTTTTTTAAATGTGCAAAGTATAGAACAAGTACGTATATATTCTTTTATGAATTCCTTAAAATGTTTTAAATTTTTGATATCTCGAATTTTTTTTCTACTCCCTTCAAATTCGACATATCGACATATATATATATATTCGACATATATATATATATATTACTTTCCTTATAATTTTAAAATATTTTAAAGATTAGTGTTAACCAATATGTGTAATTATATCAATGTAACTATTTATTATAAGTTCTTTATTACGAATGCTCACCAAAATGTAAATTACCGTAAAATTAAAAGCTGGCTCCTAACTTTTTGATCTGGAGATTGTGGAGAAATTTGTCGAGCTCTGTATGAAATGGTCTATGGAACAAACATATGGGAATGTAAATGAATAATATCACCCAATTAGTTTCGGATTGAACACGGGCTGAAAAAGAGAAATACATTGAACCCTATATGATCTAATTTTTCAAACATTTCTTAAGCAAAGTTAAAATTCACAAATTGCTTCGAAATTTTTTGGAAATATTCAAATTATCCTATAAAATTTAAGAAATTTTCATATTTTTCTGAAAAAATTTTCAGAAAAATATGTTCAGTAGATTTTTTAAACAAAAATTAAATTAATAATTACACCCATATCATACGAAGAAATTACATGACCCACTTCAAAATAAAATATAACATCCATCTTTTTGTTCCAGTGTAAAAATCGTGATTTTTAAAGTTCTTTTAAATTTATGTCGCATCCGTCCTAAAATCTCTTTACTGTTTCTGTATTTTCTGTACATCTATATTCTGAGCAATGCAATTACAATATTTTTTAGTTTAAATGATCATCACACTTTGATTATTTCCACAACGAAGCTTAATTTTCATGGATGCACAATGTAAACAAGTGATTGCAATATGAGTTGTTTAAAAATTGCTGAATTTTTTTCACGCAAAATTATTTAACTCTGGAGTCTGGAATAAAAGTGATACGAATGAAATATTCATTGCTTTTACATAGAAAGCTAAACGATTTATATTTCGATGACGTCATTTGAATAAAATTAATTTTTTTCTATGAAGTTTTAAGTTTTCAAATATAAAAAAAAAATATTGTAGTACTGTGATAATTTAAAATATACCAGCGCTGAATGTATCGCATTTTAGAGGTATTTAAATAAAATTGCATTTCAGTTGAAAAGTGTTTCATAATCAATGCTTTATGCATGATTGATCTTTCTTCTTAAGTTTTGTATTTGTCTTATAATTTTTTTAAAAATATTAAAATTTACTATATCATTTCTTATATTGAATGAGTAATAATGATGGATAATTGAATGATAATTAAAAATTATGAACATAGAATCATAAGTCTAGGAAAGATTATTTAGTTAGCTAAGTTAAAGCATATCATGTTGCCCCACTTTGAAGATAGTTGATACTGACATGGAACGTGTTATTGTAATAACAATAAACGTAGGAAAAGGATGTTTTTCAAAATTTATATTTTAACTTTGCTTGCTAATAATATTAAGAATAAAAAAAAGTGGAAAATAAACACTGCATAAAATATTGTGTAAAGTTAGTAATATGCTCTTTCTTTCATACTTCATGCATAAAAATAAAACTTAAAATGTGTTTGTTTATGTGTTTGTGCTTATGTGTGTCTCATCATCACTGGAGAACGGCGGCACCGAATTTGATGAAATTTTTGCTGCAGACTTGGAATAGTCCCACTTAAAATTTAGCCGATGCTTTGAGTTTCTAGGAGCAGAGATTATCGAGATATTAATAAAAAGTTCCTTCTTAAACCTTCCATTGAGATATTATTATTCAGATGATATTTGTTCCAAGTTATTTGAAAAAAAAATGATATCATGCTGCTAAGCAACGAAATTAAACCCAATGAGTTTATATTTGAAAAAAAAAATATCATGTTGCTAAGTAACGGAATTAAGCCCAATGAGTTAATATAGCAGTAAATCGTTTTCGATTTAAATAATAAAGAAACGTATATATAAATAAATTTTATTGGAATTGCAATTTTGATCGGATTATATCCATTTTGGGGGGGTTTAAAGGATACGGGGATTACTGATATTTTCAAGTTCTTACGTCATTTGTTTAATTTTGGTGAGGGTTTTTTCAAATGCATATATTGTGGTATGGGTATATCTTCTATTCCACAAGAATATAAGAAGTACGGGTATATCTTCTAATACAATTTTAGGGCTTTTATTTTGGTACATACTGATTTAATTTCCTATTTTCTGTCAATTTGGTTACAAACAGAATTAGGATGTTTTATTCTCCAGATCTGTCTGTGATGATAACTTTGCATAGCGAGAACAGAGATTCTTAAATTTCTTTTTAGGAGCATAATTTAAATATTTTAATAGAATGTTTTGAAAAGCAATTTCATTTAGAATACTATATGAATTCGTGATTTTTATATTCTTTATTTTATATACCCCGTACGAAGAATGAGTATGTTGCTAGTTTTAAATATATTTTTCCTTGACTATCGCTAGAATATGATAAATTCAATTTCAATGTGGTTTAAATCACGACTGGGACATGCATTAATTACAGCAATGTCCAAACAAATTAAGTGTGTAATTTAGATAATGTAGATTATTGGGATTTTAAAAATATAACATTTTGCTTTTCTTCAGGACAGCATTTTTGACAGCATTTTTGAGGACAGCAGTTTTGACAATAGCAAATGACATTTTTAATCAAAATATTCTCCGGGACAGTGTTTTCCACTTCACGAGAGATATGACGACAGGGATATTGTTCTGTATGAAAAAGTGGAGAAATGGAAGAGTCATGCATAATCGAAGATCTGAAACTTGATTACGGATAATTATTTTGAAGTATAGAAAAGTATCGTCTCAATACTTCAATGGATTAAGTTCACAGGCAAGGTGAATATAAATGCCCTAAATCCTGTTTGAAAACCCAGTATTTCAATTCTTTTATATAAGGTATGTCAAAAGAATGGGAGATCGGGAAAATGGTCGTCGATATTATTCTTGCTGTGTGTGCTGTTGCTTAGTCTTGTTGCAACTAGGTGTTGTTAATCGTTTGTGGGTAATTAAGCAGTTTTTGCTCAAAAAGTTTCCAGCATGGCAACATGGAGATAAAAGTAAGGAGTTAAAACTTTATGTTAAGAAAGTACCAATATTGTTTAAGACAATAATTCAAGGTGACGCTGAGATAAGATAAGTTGTTCTGCATTGTATGCATTTCTATGGAAAAAGACCTAAAATATTTTTTAAACTGGCAATCTTGTAAAAATAAATTGTTAGCGTAATGCAAAGTAGAACTGAAACAATAAAGATGATTCCTACTTATACAAAACTATTTTACCTTTCAATTTACTTTTATCTCTATATATTACGTACTCTATCCTTCAACTATAAAAAAATACTGGTTAATTATACACATAATTAGGAAACCCTTAATTTAAAAGTAATCAAAAACAAATTATATATACGACACCTTTCTGTTGTATTAATTAACAATAGCAGCTGCTTTACTAACCCTAGCCACACCTAGATATAATTCTCAAATATGACATCTTCAAGCGTTTCATACATGAGAGTTTTATCTCCATCTTTTTAACTCCATGAACAAACTCTTGAGTGTGAGCATCCATAAAAGTTTTCCAAACAATGATTCTGTTTATTTCACAATCAAACAACATTTCTTTCACCTTTATTAAGCATTTAAATATTAATTAACAATGCAAACTTTGTTAAAGCGTCCCATCATAGAAAACTAAATGCTGAATTTCAGAACAGTGAACATTAATTTATTAATATAGTCATACCATACGAATGGGAATTTCTCCAGATGAAAATGATAACGAATTCATCGAAAATCGCGAATTTAGAAGCAACAGGTTAAAATAAATTTGAATTATTTACCAAACGTTTGTCTACGCAGCATCACTCATTGGAGTGTTGCTGAGCGCATTACAATAATTGAATTTGAAAGCTTATTGGTGGATTGGTCTTCATTTAAAGAACCCAGTAGAAACTACACTGTCCACTTCCATAACAACAAGAATGTTTATAAAATTTCTAATAAAACAGAGGAAAATATAAAATAATTGTGTCAATTAGTACTAAGGAATTTAAAAAAAAAAACTCGCCACTTTACTTCTCAGAAAGTAATAAACATATAATTTGATATCCATTCGTTTTACAATCGGACACATTAAACAATTAAATAATTTACTTTCCTTATATACATAGTATAATGCATTAGGAAAGTATCGTGACGGGGTCGAAAATTCGAATTCGAGTTCGAGTTTTCGACGGGAGAGCACGTTTCAGGCATACTTGAAAACGAATCAAACTTTTTGTAGGCAAAGTCTCTCTCTCTCTCTCTCTCTCTCTCTCTCTCTCTCTCTCTCTCTCTCTGTGTGTGTGTGTGCGTCAGTGAGCCTGCGGTTTTTAAACGGAATCAGAACCCCTTAAATTTTAGAGTGAATTTATGAAAAAATCATCACAAAATCAAACTCTTTAATAAAGTTGAGCAATTAGTCTTTTTTTATGTAATTTTTCATTAGAAAATAATTTACATACATTTTAGAACGCTAGCATGAACCGTTCTTGAGATTTTTCACATTTTTTAAATACATTTATCCAAAAATCACATAAAATAAAATAAAAATAATAATTGTGAAATATGTTCACTTTTCATATGTAATATCATGCGATAAATTGGGTGACATTCCCGTGGACCTAGCATGTTTCGTTCATGAGGAAAGTTACTTTGGGTAATATTTTTGTATTTGGATGCCAATAGTCATTTATCTGCTATAAGAATAACTTATTTTTCCGTTCATAAATCTTGGCGAACTTTTGGCGACACATTTGGCGATTTTTTAAATATGTTGCTAAATTAACGAAAATGTCGCCAAATTGATAAAAATGACGCTAAATAAAAGAGAATGCCGATAAATTGACGACAATTCAATATCTTGGAAAGAATATAAGAATTTACTATAAGAATAATCTACTTTTCGGTCCGGAACGTTTGGCAACATTTCGGTGAAGAAGTTGTCAGAATATCTACTACTTGCTGACTATTTACATGTTGCTAAATTGACGAAAATGTCACCTAATTGATAAAAATTCACTAAAAAGATGAAAGACCTTGGAAAGAACATAAGAGTAGACAATAAAAAAACAAAGTTCTCCGTCCGTAAGTCTTGGCGAGAAATTTAGTGGGACGTCGCCAACTTGGCGACTATTTTAAATGTTGCCAAAGTGACAAAGATGTCGTCAAATTGATAAAAATGACGCCAAATGGGAAGTAATGTCTCGCCAATTTGATTTCCGTCATATGACAGGCATCTCTTCTAGTATATAAGAAATGCTTATCTCCCCGTTTGTCTGTAACACATAGTGATACATTTGGCGAACTTGGCAAATAATCTAGCAAAGTACCGCCAATTTGGCGATATTTCGCCTTAGATTGATGAAAATATCGTGAAAATTGCAAAACTAACGCTAAATTATTGAAAATGACGTCTAATTGATGAATTAATTATTAAAATATTTTAATATATGGCCTATATCGATTATTGAGGATGATATCAATATTGATAATTGTTTGTTTAGAGTTGCGCAAAATATTAGTTAATTGGATACTTTGAAATAGGTTCACATGTTGTCTTCCGGAAATCGCCAAATGTACAATTCAACGTTAAAAACACAGTACCGTGATACGTATACATTATTTTTTGACTGTAAAACCAGTAAATTCATTATATTATATAAGGAAAGGCATGTGTTGCCCATATCAGATTTTTTTTATTCAGCACGAAAATAATATTCAACATATTTATCTGTTTAATATATTAAGGGGATTATAATATGTGCGCGATTTTTTATGTGAAATATCTTAGGGTGAGGTCTACGGAGTTGTTGTTGTTGAGACGCAGACCGTCCGACACACCGGAAAGGTGTAAGGAAACTGTTTGGAAGGCGAGGAAGTGCCACACAATTTAGACCGGAACCCAGTTGGGGAGGCATCCACAGAGACCGTGCCCTCCTTCCCCTACCACCAACATCTCGGAAGGACTTACAGACCCGTATGTTTAACGTGATCGTACTCCGCGTGAACACGGTGGCAGTTTTGGCAGTGGCGGGAATCGAACCCGGGTCTACCGAGTGCAATTCCCGCAACAAACCACTGAGCTACCGCGCCTGCGGTGTACGGGGTAAATTCTGAAAAAAAAATGCGACGGGAACGAAACGGATATATATAACAGAAGTGACATTATATTATTATGAATACGTTACAGGAAATCGTTGCCATAATTCAAATTCTGGGTTGCTAGTCCTTGGCGACAAATTCGGCTATAGATGAAACAATTTGACGAAATATTACCAACTTGGCGACTTTTAACGAGTTCTAGAGGCGTTAAATTTTGTGGATTGGCTAAGGAACTTCACGAAATAAGTTATTTTTCCAAAACTTGCCACAGAGGGTATAAAAGCTCATCTTTGTGTTCAGTTGGGTTGTTGGTGTGATACAAGCATAAGTATCTGCCAAGCGTAGTACACAACTCGATATGTAACGTTTCTTCAAATTATATATGTACATCCTTTAAGCTGTATTGTAAAATAATTCAGATAGTTAGAAAAGTGTAAAAAAATACAATTTTTAGATCTGCGGCTATTGTTCATAGACAATTGTGATATATCCCAGCATATACTTATTACTTGCGCCGACCGCATTTTATTAACCTACCGAAACTGCAGGTTAAATACACTACGTGACAGTGAAAATGAGACACCATGAATGAGTGGGCAGAAAGTGATGAAAATCGGCAAACAGAGAGAGACAGCAACGAACAATAAGGGGTGTTTATTGCAACATGATACACTGAGCGATAACACCGTCTGATCAGTAGGTTGTAGGACCCCCATGGGCGGCGATACAGCAACAACACGTCTAGGTGTAGAGTCAGTGAGCGTGCAGATAGTGTCCTGAGGGATGACTGAGAATTCCCTGACATCCATTTGCCAGAGTTCGTCTTTTAAACACGGCGTTGGCAGAGCACGCAAGCAACGTCCAATCACGTCCCAGACGTGTTCGATTGGTGAGCGATCAGGGAGATTGGTGGCCAGGGAAGCACCCGGGTACCCTGCAGGGCATGTTGACTGATGCGTGCTGTGTGTGGTCAGTCGATATCCTGCTGGTAAATAGCCACCGGCCGCAGCACGTCATCCACGTATCGTTAGGCCATCATAGTGCCCTCAATATGGACCAAAGATAACCTGCTATCGTAGACGATGGCGTCCCAAACCATGATGTCGCGTTGTCGTGCTGTGTGGCGTTCCACAGATGCGGTCGGATTGAACCTGTCATCACTTCGGCGCCAGACGATTCGTACATGGCGACTGTCATTGCTAAAACAGAAGCGTGACTCGTCTGCAAACACGACCCTGTGCCATTCCGATGTCCACGTGCCTATATCCAGACACCATTGCAAACGGAGGCGCCTGTGCTGTTGGGTCAATGGTAGTCTTCTAAACGGGCGCAATGAGTGCAGGTCGCCGGCGACTAATCGGAGGATAATGATGCCGGTCGATATGGGAGCATCAATGGTGTCCTGCACATGCTGCAAAAGGGCGACGGAAGTGGTCTGCTGGGCCGCAAACGCTTGCCGGCGGATGCGTCCGTCCACACGTGCTGACGTCGCTCTGGCGGTGCCGGCACTGCTCAAACGTGCAACATTCCCTTGCTCCAACCATCTTCGCTACAGCTGGTGCATCGTGGACGCATATAGGTGGTTATCCACTGAGATTTGATGAATGAACCAACCTGCACTTCTGAGCCCGATCACCATACACCTCGTGAAATCGTCTGTCTGCTGGAACTGCCCCAGTTGGCTGCGGTCAGGCATTGTTTGCTACTTCACGTTTCTTCTGAGACAAAACAAATTACAAAAGTATTTACTTGGCAGATAGAGCGATGCCACTATTGACGATTAAACAGGTTCCTTACCTTATATCTCACTCAGCGTGAGCGGGACAGCTGCGCATTTCGAATCATTTACATAACTCGGTGAGCTGCGTCTACTTTGAAATTTGCATATTTTTCTGCCCACTCCTTCTTGGTGTCTCATTTTCACTGTCAAGTAGTGTATATTGAAGCTTTTCTCCAAGTACAGGCATCAACCATTTCTCTTTCGAAGTATGTGGAATTAGTAATGGTTCACATCAATCTATAACAAGTAGCAGAGTTTATTTTTATGCCTAAATATGAATGGGTTTTTGATATTCAGAAAAGCTAACTACTATCATTCAGTGTGTTGGTGATACATTTAATAACCACTATTCATTTCGAACTGGCAGAGCTCTGGCACAAATGGTTAGCATTAACCCTATTAACAAGATACATTCACAACACTAAGGTACTTAATGATAATGGTACATTCATCACGCTAAGTTTTATTTAAGTAAGAAAGTTTTAACGAATTTTATAGATTAGTTCGGACGATACTTTAATTAGCTGATCCTATTGGAATTCATTTTTTCATACATTGAATCCCTAGCATATAACTCCACGTGAAGGTTTTTAAACGTCCGGATAATTAAGTCGATAATATCTAATTTAGAAGCAGCAGACTAAAACATGTTTCTGGTTGCTTACGAATCTTCTAACTGCATCAATGTAATCAAATGAAGTGTTGGTAAGAGAACGTATTAGTGGAAGAGAATTTAAAGCACGTTATTAGATTGTTTTTCAATCTGAAAAACGTAATTGCAACGGCAGTGTTTATTTCCCAAACGAGACACGATTCTTATTTTCTAATTACGTAAGAATCATAGGCGAAATAGAAGTGTATTGCACTCTACTAAGTTATAATGTCGTTGTTAGTTGTATTGACTCTGCGAAAATGGCTCATAATGTTATTATGATGGTATTGTAAGTGAGTATTGACAAAGTCGCAGCAAATTATTCCAGGAAATTTCATTCTATTTACTCCAGAATTAAATCCATGAAAGCTATATTTCATGAAATGTGCAATGAGGGGTCAAATTATTATTACCACCAGACTATTTTTATACCATGAGTGGTCAAATTATTATTATCACCAAACTATTTTTATACAATGAGTGGTCAAATTATTATTATCACCAGACTATTTTTATACCATAAGTGGTCAAATTATTATTACCACCAAACTATTTGCATACAATGAGTGGTCAAATTATTATTACCACCAGATTATTTTTATACAATGAGTGGTCAAATTATTATTACCACCAGACTATTTTTATACAATCAGTGGTCAAAAGAAAGGGCTTCCTTCTAGACACGATACCGGTAAACAGCATCGCAAATTTCAATTTTTAATCCAAATTTTGAGTTAATCCGATGAAGGTAGGTCTGATAGATGAACTTTCCTCTCACAAGGCTCGAAAGTTCGTCGCGAGTCTGAAATTATATGTTGCTGCAGGCGATTTTTGGACGTCGGACTTAGGTTTATGGCTCATTTACCAAACAGGGTTTCTCACCGGGAGTACAAATTTTGTACAAATTTTGAATGATTTTTCGAATTTGCTTTTCAATGCCAGATACTTTCAGATGATGATGAATAACACTAGTTTCGATAAACCAATAAGAATTGGTTTTTAAACGTAAAAATCCATTTCGGATAACTTGTAATTTCTAGACAAAATGACCACAAAGGGAAGGAACAGAGAAGTATGCATACCTGTGAGAGCCAATTATAAAGTAGATTTAAGAACAGCCCAGCCAATCAGAAATATAAAACTAACATACAAGACTGGAGTGCTCCAAAATACAGCACAAATATTCCGAGAAAAAGACACAAGTCCGAAAGGATTAAACGTGTGTATTTATACGAAATACTTTGTATTTATATTGAATATGTCGAATGAACTTTGTATTGCAAATTCCTTTTACAGACGGGCCTAGGTTGTTTTAATTTTTTAGATTCAGGTGTGAAGAGTGTTTTACATTTTGAAGACAGAGATACATTTCTATACGGGAATTTAATACAACATTTTAATGAAATTCCTAAAATAACAGTGCAAATACTCATAGAATCTGCACGCATTTAAAATGACAAACAGTGTCAGGTATATTAGCCAGTTTATTATAAATCATTTATTTCAATTGTATCCTTTTGTCTGTTAGACATGACTTTAATTATCATATAAACAAAACACAATTTCCTCAGAAAAGCGAAGCCGACTGTCCAAATGTTAATATCCCTCCCAATTGCATCATAATATCATTATGATCAATTTCCGTCAGAGGAAATACAACCGTCAATGAGTAAATCAAGTGTAATAGAAGACGACAACAAAATGAACTGACAAATACAATGGAATAATGTTCTGAATAGCAAATGTATTATTCTCACTTAATTAACTACTAAGAATCGTCTTGTAGCATGGAATGAAGTCATTGTAATTATTTTATTTTAATTGTAAGCAAGCTAATGTTATTATTCTAAATTATATTTCTATAATAGAATAACTAATCTTTACACATTACCAACGTTATCTTCGAACGTCGCGGACGTTATTATGAAACATTACAAACATTATTTTGAAACATTACAAACGTTATTTTAAGATGTTATTGTCAATTATGATCATTATGACGTGGTATAGAAAAATGCTTCATAAACAACTGGATAGTTGATATAATCGTCTGCTTTTAAATTAAAGACTGTCATTAGAATACAAGACGCTTCAAATTCTTATAGGAAATTTATAATCGTATGAAATTAAATTGTTAATCAAACAGAACGGTATTGATATATCGAAATGAGGCATGCAACTTTGTAGAATTATCTAGGAACAGCAGAATCTAAATTATAAATTTAAACTATGTCTGGAAAATATTTCTTGTCTGTTTTCTATTTGTGGCTGATGCTAACGCATTTAGATTTTAAAACTGGTTGTTTCCCAATTCTGTATATTTTGCATTGTTTGTTTTTACTTTCCTTACATGCATGATATAATTTATAGTAAAAGTATTGTAACAGGGTTGAAAAATCGAATTCGGGTTTTTGACAGAAATAGACAGGTCAAGCATCCATGAACTCGAATAGGGCGTACTTGAAGTGATGTGTGTGTGTGCATGTGTGTATGTGTGCAAGAGTGTGTGTAAGAGTACGTGTACGCGTCTGTGCGTGTGTATATATATATAGTAAACTATAAAATATAGATATAAGCAGTAAACGACAAAAATATATACTTGGAAATTTCGTATTAAAATAATTATTTTTTATTAAAAAGTTCTTACAGTTTTCGAGTAATTGTCTTGTCAAGTTGAAAAAGATTTAAAATTTTCCGCATCTCATATTTTTTAAGGCAACTATATTTTAAGGTCTTAAGGAAGCTAATTTTTAAGGTAGCGATTTTTTTTAAGATAACGATTTCATTTTTCGAAACAGGTGCTTTTCTGGAATAATTTTTCAGAATCAAGTACTTTAATTGCAACCAGGAATTCAAAGTTATAATCACATACATACAACTGTGTGATACTGCTTAAGGAGTACTTACACAGCCGTCCAAACCACAGAAGGTGGGAACGTGAAACTTTGCATACACGTGGGACTTGACTCACTGATAATGAGAAAAATCTAAAATCTTTAAATTTTTTTCGAAAATGTATAAATCGCGGAGTTTTTTTCGGGGGGGGTGGGCGTTCTGTGTAAAAAAAGCTATGATTAAAGGCCGAAGTATGAATTACACAGTCGAAACCGCTGAAGGTTGAAACTTGAATCTTTGCCTACATCTTGGACTCTGTTTATAAGTTATGAGAAAAATCTAACATATTGGAATTATGTTCGACAAATTTGTAAATCGTGTGATATTTTGTTCTAACATTTCTTCAGCTATAACTCACGAACCAACAGATAAACAAATTTCGTCTTTAGGCCATCATGCGCAATAAAAAATATCTAAAATTTTCGTAATGAACGCTATTGCTGTACAATCAACCTTTATTGATATATTTTAATTTAGAGCCACAGAATACATTTTTATGCTATGTTTTATCAATGAATTTATTCATACTTCTTCAACTGCGGTAAGTATGGCAACTGAGTTACGCGAAATTGTTTGTGGGGCATTCTTTGAATAAAACAACTGAAAAATAATACTACGTATAAAATAAATCAGTAAAATACACTTTGTGCAAAGGATAAGGAAAAGTAAAGCAACGTAAATAATCACGAATAACACACTAATGCAGCATACAGCTGTTTCGAGGATACGCTGGATCCCCTTCGTCAGTGCAAGGGAACCAACAAAACCGAAGTCCCAAAGAGGAATGGGCTGCCCACGGCTCCTCAATGCCTTTATGTACGCTGTCTGGTGGAATGCCCTGTAAAAATGTTTCCACTTTCTTCTTTATATTCCTTTGAGGCTATTATACTCGTATGTCGTTTTAACTCATTTTTCGTCTTGCTTGGTCTCATTTATTCTTATTCAGACTTGATTTGCTTGGTCGGAATATTCCTGTTGTGCTCTGGTGCAAGTCAGTTCTGTGTTGTCACTTCTTGTTTCGGATTGGTTGGTCTGTTTTTCATGCTGCTTTGTGATTGGCTATCTCTTTTGCTTACGGGTGGGACAGCGCCAATCCCAAGCGAAGAACCTCTCAAAAAGACAGGTATTTGACATACCTTATTCCTAACAGTTCGATCCCCCTTTGCAAGCATTGGCTTTCATCGCCGACAGAAACATTGCTCCTGCTGCAGGTGCAATGTTTCTGCAATGTTCAATTTCATAGACGTGTATATGAAATTACTGTTGTGTTTTGGGAGAATTTGCTTCAATTTTTTCTCATTGTTTTCATTCTGCAATTCGCATCTTCTTATTCTTTTCATCGAAGGGAGATAGTAATTTTTAACTTCAATAAACCGATTTTTCAATTGTAATTAAAACATATACATTACATTTTTAGGAAAATTTAAAGCAAATAAAAATTGGACGCAAATTTAACATACAGAGGTAAAAAGTGCAGTTGCATACATTGCAATTCCTCCCAGTTTTACAAAAAGTTATTATCCTATTTGCTTAGAAATTAATATACATGTTCAGTTAATGAGTATGAGTGCACTAAACCTAAAAATTTTAAATTAAAAAAAATTGTAATAAAAAGTGCTACGTGTTTCTGATTTTAGAAAGAAAATATAAAAACTCGCATTTATATATTTAAAAAAAAATTGCTTTTGTAAAAATATTTTCAAATGTTTTAGATTTAATGCATAGAAACATTATATAGCTTCACTTTAATGAAGAGAAAGTAAGAAAAATAAACTTGTACGACACACAATAACATGTCATAATGATAGCTTAGTGCACCCATACATGTAGTATCATCATTAGACATATTGTACCTAAACCGAACATGAATTGGAAACCTTACGTTGCTCGCTTAAACGTCGCAAGAAATCCCTAAAGTGTATCGAAGAATGTTTTTTATTTATATAAATGCCAGTTTGACCTTTAAATGAGGCTTTCTGATTAATGATTTTCACCTTCATTGCAGACTTATAATGTGTGATTATGAATGGTTCACTTATTAATGGCAATATGTAACCTTAATATAAATAAATTATGAGAAGGAACACATTTTTTTAATGAACTTCCCAACACAGCACTGCCACATGGAAAAGTATACATTTTATTTTAATCACACACGAAATCAAATCAATTAGGGGATTCGTAGCAGCTATCCAAAAAATATCGGCAGCCAATATTTGAAATATTGGACCAATATGACAAAGTGGACATTTTGACGGAATGGGTCCAATATTGGCTTAAAAATTGGAACAGTATTACGCCAGTATTGGCGTTTTATTGGACATATTTCCAATGTAACACCAATATTGGCGTAATATTGTAATGAACATATTTAGCCAATATTGGAGGCCAATGTAACCCTAATATTTGCTCAATATTAGGATTACATTGGAAATATTCCCAATGTAAAGTCAAGATATACAATATTGATCCAACAGTGAACCAATAGTAAATACTAGGGATGTAGGCAGATTAAATTTCAAACAATTCCCATTGTAAGAGCAAAATGTCAGTATGTATAGATCAGTCCTTCGATTGCAACCCCGAGTGCTGAGAATAAACTCATATACTAATTCGACTAGGCTGAATCCAAATCTGAAATCCGATTTTCACATTAACCCCCCCCCCCCCCCCGACACACACACACACAGACACACACCAGATCTGGAGAAATAACCTCTCAATGTTTACTGTTTTGCTATTTTCATGAGAGATGCTCTGGAAAAGTGATTTCTGAGTTGTTTATAAAACTCACACTGGTCAACTAACTGATGCTGAATTCAATGCAAAAAAAAAACTGTTTTTTAATAATCAGCCTTAATTGAGTTATTTTCCGCAGCAGCTAATAAATTTTCACAAAATTCAGAAAAAAAGTGTTAAACTGCGCCTTTACTACCTATAATCTACGGGGAAACCTTTAGTGTGTTTTCCTTTTTAAACATTTGGGGGAATTTTTACGCACATTTTCCGAAGTTACTGTATTGTTTATCACAATTACCAATTTGAACAAAAGTGATCCCAGTTTTACAGAGACCAAACAACAGAAAGTTCGGCGTCCCGGACGGGTTCTGCTGGTAATATATAAATCTTATGATTATCCATAATTGATATTATCCAAAATTGATATAATGCAAAATTGTTGAAGAGAAATGAAGGTTTAAACAGATGAAATAGTTTCGAAGATATTTTATAATATCAATTTTGGATAATGATAAGATTTATATATTTAGAATTAAATCAAGGTTTATATATTTAGAATTAAATCTGTCTACATCCTCAAGTTGATTCAATTTTGTGTGCAGTTAAAATTTATTTTCTATTTTTCCATCCGCTACTGTTGCGTAGGGAAAAAAACTTCAATCTCTCATAATTTATTTGAAAAACTTCATCTCTCATAATTTATTTTTTACTTCTTAACTTTCATTTCTGGTTTTAATTTATGCTCCATCATCTTATTTTTTGTGACGTAATTGATGTGCAAACCTATGTAGTATTTATTGTACGTGGATGGACTCAATATAATCAGGACATTAAATATTTTTCAGTATTAAAACTTAATACTGAAAATAGTTGAAATATTTCATCTGAAGATAAACAGCAATTCGCAAAGGAATTGCATGAAATTGTCAAGAATATTGCCATGACGAACGTAAATGACGTAACGACGTAAGTTAACGTCAGGAAAACTTGATAAATGAAAATATTATACGATATAAAACTGTATGTCAAGTTTCAGCTCCGTATGCACTCTGATTAAGAAAAGACGGGATAGTCAAAAATGGTGTATGCAAAGGACGTCAAGATGTAGCGTAATACCGTGAAAATTTGATAGATGAAAATGATACACGATATGAAACTGTGTGCTAAGTTCGAGCTCCCTATATTCTCTCATAAAAAAGAACGCGCCCGTCAAAAATGGCTTACGTGGTCTGATAACAAAGAACGAGACTGTCAAAAATGGAGTATGTGAAAGACGTAATGTAACGGCTTGAAAATTTGATAGATGAAAAGGGGTACACTATATGAAATTGTGTCAAGTTTCAGCTCCCTATGTACTTTGGTAATGAAAAAATATCCCGTCAAAAGTGGCGTACGTAAAAGACGTAACGACGTAACGGAATGGCGTGAAAATGTGATAGATGAAAATGTTTCACGATATGAAACTGTGTGCCAAGTTTCAGCTCCCTATGTGTTCTGATAACAAAGAACGAGACTGTTAAAAATGGAGTACGTAAAAGACGTAATGTAACGGCGTGAAAATTTGATAGATGAAAAGGTTGCACTATATGAAACTGTGTGCCAAGTTTCAGCTCCCTATGTGCTCTGGTAACGAAAAAAAGATCCCGTCAAAAATGGTGTGCGTAAAAGACGTAACGACGTAGCGGAATGGCGTGAAAAATTGATAGTTGAAAATGTTTCGTGAGATAAAATTGTGTGCCGAATGTCACCTGTCTATGAACCTATCAAAGATGTTGACTGAAAATACATTTAAAGAGAAGTGAAGTTAAAAATGATTGACTTGGGTAAAAATATGACGTACGTTAGGGCGTTCAGGACCCGTTTAATAAACTAACCATTAAAACATCGTTCAGTCTACAGTAAAATTTATATTCAATTAAATCAATCCAGATATATTTAAATCCGTGCAAATGTAGGAAGTGAAAAAATGAATGTTTTGATAAGGAAAGGAACTACACATTTTAATCCAAAAGTCACATGACCAAATACAATATTAAACTGAGGAGATTTAGGATAAAAAATTATATGTATTTTTGTGATGCAGCGATAGTCCTCTTATTTATTACAGTAAAACGACTTTGTCCATACAACTAAATGTTGAGCAAAAATGATTTAAATGATGGCCCACCACTACTTGCGGAGCATGGTTTTAAGAGGTGACTTAGGACGCATAGAGGGTTATGGATGATCAATTGAACACTTTCTTACTGTTATCCAACGCTCTGTTAAACGGTTGTTAGATGTACATCGACTAATTATTAAATAGGAATATTCTTTCTCGAATTCAAATTTCCAGCTGGCATTTTTTGCAGGCTCTAATCTAGATTCATATTCGTGCAATTGTTTATTGTATTGTGGCAACGTGTAAAATGCAAAAATTCTCAAACTTTTACGAGCATGGATCTACGCATGGCATGTGAACTTTAAACATGAGAACGACTTCTGCTAACTGCGCTCGCTCACTATATTCTTCTTGACAGTTCATCAAGCTGCATCGCTGTTCGGCAAATAGCCAGTGTGAGATGAAAGAGAGACCAAAACTCTACCACAAATTTGAACAAGTAAAATGACAGCACCAGAAAGTAGTAAAGAATGGGCCAGAAGAAACGGCTCCAAAATGGCATTAAAGCACACATTAATGGCAATAAATGGAAATGGAACTTGAACGCAAATTTATGGCGGGCTTAAACTTCACTGGCAATCTAGAACAATGTAATACAGGGAGACGGCATGTGTGTTGGGGGGGATGGGGGATGTTGAAGGTCTGCACATTTCTATGAGGGTGATTGGCATCCATTTTGGGAGTCCCACGAAATGGAGCAGTGCTCATAGAATTTAGTTACTGCTCTCGGGTAAGCTGCTCAGGACGGCCAAATTATGGGCGATGTAGGAAAATAAAATTGTGTAATTAGAATGATTTTAAAGAGCTTCATTTCCACAAATAAAAAAAGATATTAAACCAATTTTACAAGATTTGAAAAAATTGTTTTTAAATAATACAAAATACTTTGGAAATCAAATATTGGGAAAACTACAAAATACATGCCTTCCGTAGAAAAGAAAATGCAGATACATACAATATATTTATTGGAAAATTAATAGGGACGTAAATAAGACAGTGACTTACGAAACTTCTTGGAGACAGTATGCATATTATTTAGATGACGAGACGACAATTGTTTCGAAGGCGTTATAAGCCCTCTTCTTCAGGCCGAAACCACACAGACAGAACAGTGTGCGTCCTTAACAATCACTAAGAACGAACTGTTTGTTTGCTAAACTAACAGTTACTTCGTATTCCTAACTGCGATTATTTAGGGTGTATCAAAAGCCTCTTATGTATTATTGAAGTAGTGGGTGCTTATTTAGAATCCGGCCTAGGCTGGATAATTCGTTCTAGTACTTAATAATTTTAGGTAGTCCTAGCTATTATCGCATGACGTATTTATAATGCAGTACATAAGAGAGTAGATAACTTTTATATAGCTATAAGAGTATTAAAACTTATTAAAAACAGAGTAACTAAGAGAAAATTTAAAGATTTTTCGAAAATGAAATGCATTTTCACCAACCCCGGGGAGTAAATCGAAAGTCTGGCTCAATTAGATTCTGCACTCTAGCCGAAACTAGTTTTCCAAGATTCAGGCTTCTAGGTCAAAGGGGGGGGGGTGCTTCTGGAGGGTGAAAGCACTTTAATTTCCGATCAAACCTGACTCACTCAGAACTACAGACCAGACTTGATGAAGACAACACGAGAATGAAGATGTGACAGAGCGAAAAACTATTTTCCCAATTAATCGCTTTAATAATAATAAATTCTCACTGGTCCCCAGGGGTTGATTAAAAGAGATAAGTGTGGTGTAATTTTATAATGCAGTAGTTAAATTAAATACTCTTTATTTAATATTTAGATTATAAAAGTAATATTTATTGCGTTCGTATAGTATAGTATATTGCATGTATTCATATTAAACCTCCAAATTTACCTCCCAAGTTCGAGCCCACTTACCGTAGCTAAAAAACAACATATTGGTCATAAACCACAAAGTTTATCTTTATATTTATTTATGTACACTCAATCTCTCCAACTCTTGTCACTATCTCTCATAGGAATATTAATTTCATTTTATCTTGTTTCTGTGAACCACGCCTTCATCGACTTTCATTGGCCTTTCTTTTTATGAGATTTTGGGATGCGTCCTGATTGGATTTCCCTTTTTGCTGAAGCATGTATAAGTCTTTAGAGGCAGCATCGGTTACGCCCAATGTTGCCATCGTGACCTTTCCAACTGATGATGTCCTCGTTAACTCGTGATAAATCTCTCCGAGCAAAACTGTCAACCCTGGCACCATTTGTCGTTCTAGTATTTCATAATTTTTGTTCAGCTGACTTTGGCTCGTGAATAGCCTAAATTAAAATTTCCTATTAGATCTCACAATAAGCTAAATGCATCTATCGGCATCTCAAAATTATTGTCATCTTGAAAATGAAAAAGCTTTTAAAAATTTATACAAAGAAATTGAGTCTTGAATAAAAAAATCTGATGTGGGCAGCACATGACTTTCCCTGCAGACTTATATTAACGTTCTCTTTATTTTAATTAAATTTATTTCACTTTTAATTCAATTTTCGTTCTCATTCGGTAACCGGATTTATTCTCAAAGGTGGCATAGAGAAAATACGGAAAACTGAAATATCGAGAACGGCTAGTCCTAGTGTAATGGGGTTGGTCTTATTATTTTCGTCTTTAAAATTACGTATAAAACAAGCATTTAATGAATATATTTGAGTATACCTAGTTCTTTAGTTTAGATTTTGACGATTTTTGCGGGCCATTTTGCAAAAAAAGGCAGGTTATTTCTTTCCGAATCGTACTAAAATCTAATCAGCACCAGGGTAGCCTACAAGTGACTCATCTACCAAATTTTGTGAAATTCGGTCTAGTTGTTTTTCAGTTAGAGTGGATACAAGCTTTTGCGGGCCATTTCGCAAAAAAAGGCGGGTTTTTTTATTCCAAATAGTACCCAAAACTAATCAGCACCAGACTCGCTCACAAGTGACTTACCTACCAAATTTTGTTAAATTCGGTCCATTTGTTTTTTAATTAGAGTGGATACAAAATCTGCACAGACTGACAGACACACAGACATCACGCTAAAAATGGTTTTTTCGTATTCTAGAGGTCTTGAAACGTGTAGATCCGTCGAAAACTCGAGTTGCGATTTTCGACATGATTCCAATACTTCCCTATACATTACCATGTATTGCAGGGAAAGTAAGAATCACATTTTCTCTCTCTGATAATGCAAGTTATGAACTTTATGAAATATGAATATATGTAAAAGTCGCTGATTAGAGATTCAGAATTCAGATATTTTTATTCATTACACAAGGTACTTAGATGTCTGCAAAAGTTACAAATTAACAACTCTCAGAAACAGTTCAAAAATATAAAGTAGCTCTCGCTCCTATACACAATTTACTTTAATTGTATCACATGAAGATTGGAAGCTTTTTACCTTCATAGTAGAATATCAAAGATAAGATCAACACGACTGATACAAATTGTCGATAAAATTTTCGTTCCATTGTAAAAGTTCTCATTAAAAGAGATTCAATATTTACTCTAAATCACCCTCAACAAATACAACTTCACTGGAGGTAACTGTTTAAAAGAATATCGGTATTTGTCTATGCACCGCCATTGTGAGAGAATATACATTCGCTTTAAAATATTCGTTGTAAATTCGACTAAAAAACTTTTCCTTTTGTATTGACAGTTAAAAATGATACAATTGAAGTGCAATTGGAAGCACGAATTACACTGCAGCTTGAATTATGGAAAGGTTAATTTGTTAAATACAAAAACTAACTCACGCTAAATATATAATTAGTAACACATTTTAAACTTACGTTGAGTTTGTAATAGTTCGAAATTCAACAGTTAGAAGAAGTAAGGGCTTGTAATACTGGCAGGTCTCAGTACAACATTGTGTAGTAGGTAGCTACAATGCTGTTTCAATGAATTTGGGATAATTTAAAGATTTTGAAAAATCCTATTTTTACTTTCCTTATATACATAGTATAATGTATAAGGAAAGCATTGTGACGGGGTCGAAAATTCGAATTCGAATTTTCGATGACGAGTAAGTTTCAAGCCTCCTTGAATACGAATCAGATGTTTTGGAGGTGATGTGTGGGTGTATCTGTGTGTGTGTGTGGGTCTGTGTTAGTGTGGGTGTATCTGTGTTGGTGTGTTTATGTGTGTGTGTGTGTGTGTGTGTGTATGTGTGTGTGTGTGTGGAGATGTGAGACCTAACGAAAGAATGAAACGATTAGAACAAAATTTAGTACAAAATTCACAATCAGTGAATACTGGAAGCCTATTGTTTTTACACGCAATCGAATGTTCAGAACCTCCCTAAATTTAGAAATGAAATTTTAAAAAAAATCGTCAAAACTTAAAACATTCCATAATGTTACGTAAATAATCATTTCTTATGTATTTTTATATTAGAAAACGATAGACACAAATTTTAGAGATCTAGCATGAACAGTTCAAGAAACATTGTACAGTTTTCAAATAAATTTATCAAAATTTTACATAAAATTAAAAAAAAAAAGCATTAACTATTATAAAATATGGTCCCTTTTCATATGTAATATTATGCGATAAATTTATTATCATCCTTCTCGTAGATCTATCTCGTTCCATTCACGAAAGAAGAAGCTTTGGGTAATAGCTTTGTAAATTGTCGTTTATCTATCATAAGAATAACCCATTTCTCCATCCACAATGCTTGAAGAAATTTTGGTGACGAATTTGCCGGAATATCGCCAACTTCGCGAGTTTTTTTAAATATTGCCAAAATGACAAGAATATCGCCAAATAGATAAAAGAAATGTCACCAAATTGATAAAAATAACGGTAAATCAATGAAAATAAAGACTAATTGATGAAAATTCAAAATGTTGAAGAGAATATAAGAATCTACTATAATAGAAGATACTTTGAATAATAGTTTTGTATTTGGATTCCATTAGTGATTTAGCTACTATAAAAATAGTCTATTTGTCAGACCATATTGCTTGACGAAATTTTGACGATGAATTTGCGAGTTTTTTAAATGTCGCCAAATTGATAACAAGGACGCTAAATCAATGAAAATTACAACTAATTAATGAAAATTTTAATATTTTGGAAAGAATATAAGACTCTATTATAAGAAAAACCAATTTTTCCGGCTGTAGCTCTTGACGAAATTCTGGTGACGAATTTTGGCGGCATAACGCCAATTTCGTGACAAATTGGCGTTATGCCGCCATAAATATTTCGTTGGCAAATTGACAAAACTACTGTCAAATTGATAAAAATATCGCCAAATTGATAAAAATGACGCCAAATGGGATGCAATGTTTTGCAAATTTTTAATTCCATCATACGATAAGTATACCTTTTAGTATACAAGAAATGGTTTTTTTAAATATTGCCAACTTGACGATATTTAACTCCACTTTGACAAAAATATTGTTAAAATTGCAAAAATGACTCCAAGTTAATGAAAAAAGACACCGAGTTAATAAAAATGACGCCTAATTGATGAATTTATTATTAAAATATTTAAATATATGGACAATATTGCTTATTTATTGAGGATGCTATCAATATTGATAATTATTAATTTAGAGTTGCATAAAATATAAGTTAACTGGGTGCGAAATAGTTTCACATGTTGTCATCCGGAAAAGCGCCGGACATATAGAATTTACCTCGCCAAATGTACAATTTAACTATAGAAACACTGTGCCGTGGATCTGTTCATCACCTTTTTACCGTTTAAGAAATATATTCTTTGTATTATATAAGGAAAGTCATGTGCTGCTCACATGAGATTTTTTTTTACTTATGAATATTGTTTATACATACAATGCAGATATCCATACATACATACATATTTGAATTGTCATTATGTGTTGAGGAACTTGCTCTTTAAAATTGCAATCAAGATACATTACATTATCAATTGGCATTCTAATTTAAGTATTAAGATCTTTCGCATATTTTAATTAATCATTTTAAGCGTAGTGCACGTATGCATTCATTTGAAGAGGGTCGGATTAGGCATGATACTTTATTTATAAAGGAAGCTTTAACGCAAAGTTTTCCTTTTCTTTTTATAAGACAGTGTTACAATGTTGTGTACAGTAAATTTATGGCTGCATTTCAAAAAGATTTTGGCAACACAGTTGTTTACATGCAATAAATGGCAACGATGCTGAGCGGGATTATACGTTGGTCTTATCGAAGGTCTAGGTGCTTTGGTAGGTTGATTGGAATTGGTCAGGTATTTTATTTATTATTGTAATTCGAGGTTTTAATTCAAATCTATTTCTTTTTTAAACCTTTTATTTCTTTAAGGAGGCATTGCCGTCTACGGATGCACGTTCTTGTGTGATTTGCATCTTCTACTTTGACGTTATTCTGAATTAGGACCACAGGTGATATATGGCTCCGGGAGTGTTTCCTAAGGTGTAAAAAGTCGACTTGTAACCGGGAACTAGGGGTCGCCATCCCTCTAGGCCTTTTATATATGCCCTGTTGGTCTTTTTCACTTTATTCATGTATTCACGTTCTTGCAATTTTTGACTTGTTATATATATATATATATATATAGGTTGCAACTTCTCTCTATTCTATCATTAGATTTTCAAACATTACATAAATATATATATATATATATATATATATATATATATATATATATATATATATATATATATATATATATATATATAACTATCAAGTATATCCACTACAAGTTCATTTCTCTCCTTTTTAATTCTCATATTCTGATAGTCGGGAACAAGAGCAGGAATCTCTGCGGCCTCAATTGATAGGGTCAGAGATGTAGGGTCTGAGATGTAGGGTCTGCAGTAGGGTCTGAGATGTGCTCGGTTCATTAAAAAAATCCATGACATGACTGGGTTTAAAAAAATTTCATTTATCTACGAATGGGTTTTGTAATGCCAGAAAACTAAAAGCATTTGTTCTAGACCAGCTGTTCTCAATCTATTTCAGAGAAGCGCCACCCTGCGGTAAAAGGTATGTGGCCAACGCCCCCCTTCTGTGTTACACCTTTCCCTTTTCTCCGAACTCAAACGAAACCTCAATGCATTTTAAGGCTTTTTAAACCGAAAGAAAGGTATGAACGTTTCTTGGTATTACATTTTAATAAACAGTTTTAAGTCGTAAACTTAGCCAAAGGATGTTAGAAAAGCCTGTTTTAGGGAGGTAAATATTACGGGAACCAATGAGATACATTCAGTTTCTATTCAGTGTTTTTATGATTGACAATTATTTCTTAAACTCAGCAAATTATACGAAAAAAATAAAGCATTTAAAGAAAGTGCAAGTTTACAAAAACACCCTTTCTCAGAATGTACGTAAAATATTTAAAAGTAAAAAAAGACAAATCTGAATTATTCCAAACCTTTTGATTATTAGTGACTGCCTTGGGCCTGATGAGCGGACGCCAGTTTTAGGATGTTGGGCTTTAGCTTTATCAGTTCAAGTCTGAGGTCACCCTTCTATCAAATTTTCAGTTTGTTTCTTGATTTTGTCATAAGCTGCTGCACGGCGCTGAGCCGCTCTCCACCGAGTCGGTTGAAGGAAAAGCTAAAAGTAACAATTTAACTTCTTGCCAAAGAAGAGGGTAAGAGTTTTTCACTTTTACCCTAAAGCTCTCATAACCGTTTTGTTTAAACGGTGACTGGGCTTCACTGTCATATTTCAAATCGGTCAGCTGTTCCTGCAACCTTCGTTTAAAGTCTTCTACATTCACTGTAAATAGATTGAGTACTCACGATGGTATTTGAAGATTGCAAAGGTCTTGAAATCTTGTTTCCTTATCATCTTTCAGTTGTCTAAGATGAGCACAAAAAACGCCTAAATCGTCGTCCTGGAGATTGTTTTCGTCTTTGGGTATTTCTTGCATGAGGCTCGGGAACTGGTACAACTCATGACGACCCAAGTTGTTCTTGAGAAGGCTCAGTTTGACAATGAAAGAGGAGACTACTCCTTAAGCCTTGATAAAATTCATTTTATCTTCTAATAGTTTGTTGTTTACCTCATTGAGTTTATCAAACACATCTGACAGGTAGGCCACATCACAACGTCGCAGTTTAATTGTTTCACTGAGGCTAGAGTTAATTGACTGAAGAAACTCTACCACCGAGTCAAACAGGGCATAGAAACGTCGCAAACACTTTCCTTTGGATAGCCACCTCACCTCTGTATGCAGGAGCATACGTTCAAATTCGTCATCATTATCTTCACAGAGTTTGCCAAAAAGACGATCATTGAGAGTGTTTGCCTTTATTTTGTTAACAACTCTAATAACGGAGACAGTCATTCAACTTGCCGCTCAAATTTTTTGCTACAAGGTGCTGTCGATTAATAACACAATGGACGGCCATAACACCAGGTACAGCTTTTTTTAAGTGAGCTATAAAAACTTTTCGACCTTTTTTATATTGAGGAGCCCTTTGTATCTGCAGTCAAATTCCTAGTAAACAGCATTTCCTCTACTACCTTGTCAGTTCGATCAATGGAGCGAACGTTAGTCAGCAACAATGCTTCACTGTCCATAATGGTAGATTCGCCGATCTGCATTACACATTCTGTATTCTTCAGCATGTCGAAAAGTGTTTCTTCCATATCGGCAGCCATCTCATTAATCCTTCTTGATCATTACTCAAAGGTACTGACTTAGAAATAACACTAGCTTCGATCGATTCAAGCATAGTAGTTACTATTTCTTTAACAATAGGTGCTATAAATGTTTCCGCAATAGTGTGAGGCTTACCACATTTTGCTACTATCAGAGAAACTTTATAAGAAGCAAGAAGCCCTTTTCTCAATTTCGTCTGAAGATTTTTGAAACAGGTTGCACACAGTCGGTCGTTTCTCAAATCTTGGCTTGAGATCTTTAAAAAATGTTATGGGTTTACCTACTTTGCCAGAATGCATTTTCGTGAAGTGTTCATTCAGCCTAGAAGGCTTCATTGCTTCATTAGAAAACGCATTCTCACAAAGAAGGCCGAAGGGATCCTGTACGTTTGTAGCAGAAGGGATGAAAACAAATTTCAAGTATTCATTTGAGTATTGGCGGCATTTCTCCTTTTCCGTCATTTTTAAAAAGTGTTCTTTAAAATCCTTTGACCTTGTCACACACTGCAAACAGCAGATACTGCGAGGGATTAAACACGACTTAAAACGCACAATGCAAAATAACTTCACTCAACACAGATTTTACTTTGTTAACAACTAACGTGACACTGCTTTTTATCACCACGTCTCGCCACGTCTTCTCCTGTAGTGTCCACGTGGCCTGATTGGGCGGCTTGCCAGATCACTTCCGATATACGTACTTGCGGATAGTTGATTTTCTTGTGGAAGGCGTGTTGAACGCTGTAAAATTTCTTTTACATAATTAGACTGACATTAAAAGCGCATTTTTTAACTTCTTTTTACAATAAAATCTTTTAAATATTTTGATAGAAGTTTCATTGCTTTACCAATAAACACCAAAACTCACCATATTTTATTATTAAAAATAATAAAAAAGGTTCCAAAGTGGCCAATGCCCCCCACTGCTCCCTTTCATTGCACTGCCTCCTTTCATTGCACTGCCCCCTGGAAAAAGCAAAACGCCCCCTGGGGGTGTTACCGTCCACGTTGAGAACCAATGTTCTAGACTATCTGTATTTTCTAAACTCATATTTTTTATTGTGTCTAACCGATTGTTAAAACACAGGTGGGAATTTTACGGGTATATCTTCTACCATTATAATATTTTCTTTTGGGTTATATTGGCCAAATTTCATATTTTTTGTAAATTTATTTACAAATCTGATTAGGATATTTTATCTTTCGATTTATCCGTGAAGGTAATTTTGTATTGATAAAAAGGAAATTCTTATATTTATTCTTAGAGGAAGTGAAATAAATCTTTTAGTAGACTGTTTTAAAAAGAACATCATTTAGATTGCTGCTGAAATTTGCACATATTTTACATCACGAGCAACGAGCAAGTATATCTACCAGTTTTGTATAAAAATGAAAGTTTGCTCCAGCAGTCAAATACTCTAATATCATAGCTTATATAAATCGCCATCTGGAATCCTATTCCTCTGTGGGCGAGCTCAATGAAATAGACTCGATGTTTGTCTCAAATCAATCTCGCCAACCATCGTCTCACGAAAGAGTAAATGTTAAAATAGAACAATTGTTTACTGAAATGCTACCACTAAAGTGTTCTGGGAAGCAGATTATTCACCATTTTTTTATATGAGCAGAGGACAAATTTTCTTCAGGCTAAAAATTATTTCAAACAGAACCAACATTGTTCAATATAAACTGACTATTTCATGATGATATATCCCCATTTCATGATGATATATTACTATTATATGATGATAAATTCGTTCATTAGTGGCAATCAAGTTCACCATCTATGTCTTAAACAAAAATTAAAGCATCTTATTCTCAGGATCTACAAATTAAATTTTATAGAAGGTATGGTGCATACTTAAGGATTTACACTTGTGGCTAAATTTCATTTCCGTTTAAAACATTTTCACTTTTCTTGAAATATCAATTTTTGAAAATTGGCTATAAATAGATCTTAGATAGATCTTAGATATGCATTCAGCATCAAATTTTGAAATAGATAGGCTAGTTCACTAAAAAGTTTTATTTTCGGTTTCTTTTCCGCTTCAAAAGTTTACCTTCAAATATTTAATTTTCAGAATTGGTTATAGACAAAACTGAGGAGTTTAATAAGTAAAATACACTTTGTGTAAAGGATAAGAAAACATGATAACATATATAAGCACAAATAACACAATAATGCAGCATGCAACTGTTTGGAGGATACGTTGGATACCCTCGTTAGTGCAAGATAACTAACAAATCCGAAGTCTAAAAAAGGAATGGGTGCTAAAGAAAATGACAGAGGGTTTATTTCCCCATCGTCAGTGCAAGAGAATCAACAAATCCGAAGTCTAAAAAAGGAATGAATGCTAAAGGAAGTGATAGAGGGGGTACCAGGTCCCTAGACCTGGATTAAGAGAGAATCGATCAGAGAGCATCAGGAAGAACAGTCAATCCAGCCAATCAGAAACGATAATTAACGCACAAAATTGACGTGTTTTATAACATAACAGGAACATCCCGACAAAAGTTCGAACAAGAATAAACTAGTCCCAACAAGACGAAAAATGGGTTAAATCGATACATAAGAGCCCTAAAGGAATAGAACGAAAAAAGTGGAAAAATTTACATGGCACTCTACCGGACCGCGGACAAAAGTAGAGTTCTACTTGGAGTGTGCTACTCCTCTAAAAAAATCTACTATTTTATTTTTACGTTACATTATAAGATTTTAAAATTTGGTGTGCTTCCCTTTTCGATCATCCCGTACAATAAATATCAATATATGATAAACTTCAGTGGAGTCTTCGATTTCATATATGCTTCATTATACAAAATATTTAAGTATTTATCATAATTAAATTGATTATGTATTCAATTATTAATCAAGTGACTTAATAAAAAGGCGGATATATGCTGTGGGTTTCGTGAACATTTAAATCAGATAAACTGTCACTGACCTTTATGAAAACTAAGAATCATGATATTTACATATGAGAAAGTTGAATAGAATCTCCGATTTCAGATATCCTGTATTACACAAAACATTTAATTATCTGATATAATTAAATTCATTATATATTCAATTATTAATTAAGCGTCTTAATAGAAAGATGGATATGCTATGGGGTTGGTAAACATTTAAATCAGATATACTGTCACTCACATTTATGCAAACAAATAATCTTCGTTTTGTGAGAAAAGGATATTTTGTTTGTTTGCGTAGTAGACTGTTAAGATAAGATCAACAAATCGTCACGTGATATATTCCTTTGAGATCGAGATGAATGAAGTAGGCTTAAATATTTATTCTAAACCAGTCTTAACAAATACAACTTCAAGCAATGAAACGATAGAAAGAACTTTTATTTGATCAGGTACCATCATTGGAAGAAAAGAATATTTGAATTACAATATCTTTTCATTGTAAGTTCAAGTGAAAAATACATCCCTTGTTTATTCGGGCTCCAACAAAACATTTATTTACAATCGAAAGCAGATCACAAAGCAACAACGTAAATTATAAAAGTGGAGTTTGACTGTATTTTGCCAAATTAAAATTTAAAGTGTGTTTATAAGTAAAAAAAATGTGATGTGACCTGCACATGCCATTCCCTACAGAATTCATTTTCTCTTTACTTCTTTAAAAATTCATTAAATTGAATTTAATTGCACAAAATAACTCTCACAATTATTTGAAATACCACTTAATATACCCTTTTAATTCAATTTTCGTTTTCACTTGGTAATGGACTTGTTTTCAGAGGCGTAGCAAAAATGGAGAAAATATATATACTATATCGAGTACTGTAATAAAGGTGTTGGTCTTATTTTTTTCATTGTTAAAAATTACGCATAAAGCAAGCATTTAATTTATATATTTGAACATATGCTGTCTTTTAGCATAATTTTATATTTTGACGATTTTTGCAGGTCATTGTGGAAAAAAACAAAAACAAGTTTTGTTTATTCCAAATCGCACCAAAATCTAGTCAGATGTAGGGTAACACACAACCGACTTGCCGCATTTTATTGAATTCGGACAATTCGTTTTTGAGTTAGAGTGGACACATACATTGCACAGACAGACAGACAGACACACTCGTCAAGCTAAAAATAGGTTTTGCGTGTTCTAGAGGTACGAAAACGTGTAGATCCTTTGAAAACTCGACTTGCTATTTTCGGCACGATTCCAATACTTCCCTTATACGTTACCATTGTCGTATTGACATTTCATAGCCCGGTTAAAACAGAACGGTTTTCGAGCCATTTTTACAATTAAACTCTTGTTCCAATAGAGGTACATGGGATTTTCAAGTTCTGTTCGCCGAGCACTCTGATTTCTTATTTTGGTTCGTTTTTCCGGCGCTGTCCGTGTCTGGTTCTGACGTATGAATGCGGAGATGAAGGGAAACGCCATTTATGCGGATATTTGATAACCAATCAGATTAGATCGCTTGGATTGATATTAGCGGTTGTAACTGTAGGTGTGGGGGCTATTTCTCAAATTCTTGAAGCGGAGAGAAAGTGCTGGTGGCTCTGTCGCAAAAATGGACAGACAAAGGATTAAGCGTAAAGCCAGAAAACCTGGATCTATTTTCGATTTCATGTAATTCTGATTGACGTGAAATAAATCCAGGTGAGATAATTTTTTCGGGTCCTCATCAAATTATCCTATAATATTTCTAACAACCTCTGTACCATATTTTCAGGTGAGAAGCACCTCCAGTTCACGTTGAGTATGTCTAATTCTTCTCCGATGAAAATTCCCGGTTCATTTAGCCAAAAAGGCTCCTTTCGTGTAATCGCACTCACGATGGTGATTCTTTGAGGCATGAATGAAATATATTACAACGTCACGATGATGAATACTCTGGCTGATGGCAGATAATTGTAAGTCCATTTTATTTACTAATTACGTCGATCCAACAAGATGATCGAGAAGTAAAAGTAACTTTAACGAACTCTTTAAAGAGTTAGAATTATTTGAATTAAATTAGTATTGAGGAAATTATCTTAACATTGTATGAAATTGTAGATTTGAAGTTACGAACATATCTAAGATTTATATGTATTAATTTGAAGGTATTATAATTGTCTATGGAAATACTACTGCTTATTATCTATGCTTTTTGGATTGTCTTATTTGTTGATATTGAGAAAGAATATTTAAAGCCACTGCTCCAAATGTAGTTGTATAAGAACGAGAGAAAGTATTTAAATCTGACTGTCTGTTATTGATCATATTATTTACTAAATAAATCATTATTTAAAAGAAACGACAGTGTTATATCATCCACATTGTTGTGTGTGCTCAATCTTTATCCTATAGCTATCTGCGGCTGGCCATCCTATGTCTCACAGGACGGGAAAAATTTACTTGGGTTAGTATTGTTACATAACGCTGAGGTAAGTGACGGTTGGGTATGTCTTACTCTGTGGAAGTTATAATTTCATATTGATATCTTATATTACCAGAAAATCCACTAGACGTGTTTCGGTAATTTCATAATACTCTAGAGAAGTATCATTTCATATTAATAATTACATATTGCTAAATATTTCGTAAGTGACAATTTGAAGCACTTCTTGGTTACCGGCAAAACATTTACCACATTTGGTGTCGATAATCGGTACAAATGAAATTCCTGTTTTACACCATGTACTGCAGGGATTGTGAAAAATTGATATGGGCGCCACATGATTTTCCCTATATAATGCGATGAATTTACATCTTTCTAGTGAAAACATGATGTATAAGATTCATGGTTCAACGTTTTTAAAGTTAAATTGCACATTTTGTGATTTTTCCGCTGATTATGTATAAAACTGTTTCGAAATACCCAATTAACTTATATTTCGCGCAACTCAAAATTTACAATTATCAATATTTATACCATCCGCAATAAGCAATATAGTCCATATATTGAAACATTTTATTAGTTAATTCATCAATGTTACGTCAAATTTGCTTATATCGTGTTATTTTCGTAATTTATTATTTCCGCAATCAGGAACAAAACATAGCTACGTTGGCGATATTTCACTAAATGAGTCGCAAAGTTCGCCAAGTGTTATAGACAACCGGAAAACAGAGCTTTTTCTTTTAAATGACTATTGACAAATTGTTAGGCGTTAAAACACAAAACGATCACCCAAAGTATTTTCTCGTAAATAGAACGAAAATGATGTTCGCAAACTTATCTCATTATCTTACATATGAAAATATGAACATATTTCCCAATATCCAATACAATAATTTCATGTAATTATTTGACAAATTTATTTGATAAATGTACAATATCTAGGGAACGGCTCATGCTAGCGTTCTAAAGTTAATCTCTTTAGTTTCCTAAAAAAATTACATAAGAAATAATGATTCACTTGCCATTGTTAGAAGTTATGACTTTTTAATGCCTTTTGCAAAATTTCATTCTAAAGTTGGTGATTTTCCGAACATCTGATTCCGTTTAAAAGTAAATTTTCCGTGTTCACTGATTGTAATATTTATTTTACTAAATTCCATCCCCTACCCCTTATCCTAGTAGCTTGACATTCAATATGAAAGTAAAATGTACGATAATAGCATTTACTAAACATGAATCAGTTGATGTAAATTTATGGGCAGTTGTTACAGACTTTATTTAAAAAGTGCAATTTTTTTTTAAGTAACAACGTAGAAACTAAAGCTAGTAAAACTGGAGAACTGTGGCAATTTAGAGGATTTCTGCGCAAAACAAGTAGGTCCAACTCAGAGATCAAACAATCTCCTATCCTAATTATATGGGTCATTTTCTGTAAACAGAAGTTTTACATATCTCAGGTGTTTTAATAAAAGTTTGTATGGCTTGGGCCTGATTTTGAAAACTGATCAGTTTTAATATATTGTAGTTCATATTTGTCACCCATTACCTAAAAACGCAATTTATATTGTTAATATTTAAAAATCTAGTTTCTTTAATAAATGGTACTCCCTTGTGTGTCCCAACAGCCAAATAATATAATTACAACTTCATTTACATCTCTTGTCGGCCCCAAGTTGTTCAACCTATACATTAACGATCTTCCACGACTCCCCTGTGTCACTTTAGGCCTATATGCCGATGACACGGCCCTGATTGCACAACATAAACATACACATGTCGTGCACAAAACGCTTCAGGATTACCTGGACAAGATGACGCAATGGTTAAAAAACTGGAGGATAAAAGTCAACGTCGCCAAGTGTGCTGCCGTCAGTTTCCCTCCCCCCCCTCGTCGAACCCCCGTCACTAATTTAACTTTAAACAACGAGCCCATTCCCTGGCAATCTAGCTACAAGTACCTTGGAGTGTACTTGGATTCCAAATTATCGTGGAAACTTCACATTTCTGAAACATGCCAGAAAGTGAAGTCTGCACTCGCCCTCATGCGCCCCCTCTTGGCTGGGAACAGCCGCCTGTCAACTAGAAATAAGTTATTGCTGTACAAAGCCTGCATACGTCCAATTATGACGTACGGATCTCCTATTTGGGGAACCGCAGCGGAGACTCACCTTAGGAAGCTTCAAGTTGTGCAAAATATTGCACTTCGTTCGTTTGTTAGGTTGCCGAGTTACGTCCTGCTGGAAGTTCTGCATAGAGACCTCAACATTCGCCCCTTTTTAGAACATGTTCAAAATTTAGCTCAAAAGTTTCTCAGAGGTCTCAGTGGAGTAAGCAATCCCACGTTAGATAGCATCCCGGGGTATAACCCGACACACCCAAAGGCGCGTAAGCGTCCGAGGGCGTTGCCGTGGCGTCGCCCCAAGGATGCATTCCTGCGCCCCCCACGGGGCCGCCGTATCTAGCATTGTTTTGCAGCTCCCCCCCCCCCACGTTGGTAGTGGCTTCAGAACTCTAGTTTAACCGTGCCCCTCCCTTGCTTTTGGGAACTCGCGTTGTTTCGACGAACCTTTTAATATTTTGTAATATGTTATTGTATGTGTAATATGTTATGCTTTTTAATATGTTCGGTACCCCCCCCTCCCTGTCTCAAGCTCAAGGCCCTGCGTCCCTCGGGGCGCCCCTCTTCTACCCCTCCTTTTATCTTGCTAGGCGCCCGCTTGGGCCCTAGTCCTTTCTCCTCCTCTGCAGACTTGGGGAAGGGCCCGACTTCGGTTGAGCCCCCCCCCCCCCCCAAGCACTCCTTCAGATGTAAATTCTGTCACATATGTTTCCTTTTTCGTATCTCTTTTCCTCTTCGTCCGGAGTTTAAAGGGGGGAATTCTTTCCCCTCCTGGGCACTCCGTAAAACCCCGTCCTTGAGTCCTTGAGAACTTCATTTACAAGTCTTCATTTTGTAGTTTTCTTTTAATTTGATGTTTTACATTAAATTACTTAATTTAAAATGAAAACTGTAATAAAATAACTGCTATGCATTACAGCAATATTGTTTATTCATTTTTACAACTGTCCCCTAGCATTTTTGCCATTCAGTCTCTAAACCTTAACACCTCATTCTGTACATAGATGACAACACAATATAATTAAAGCATTATTCTTGTCTACTAAAGTCCATATTCATCATTTCAAGAGTTCAACTGTGTTCTAGCTATCATTCTGTGTAGGTAAATATTATAAAACTGAATAATTATGGGTAAGTATTTTTATTCCTTGTCATTAACCTGTCTTTACTTATTCTCAAAATAAAAAAGTATATAATTTTTTTAACATATATGTGTGCCTAGTTAGTACAGCAAAGTGAATATCAAATAAGGCTTAAATGCAGATAGAACTCATATACTCAGAAAGTAAAATCACATGGTTTGTCATTCTCCTGTCGTAATTTACCTGTCTTCTTGGTAGACAAGGGGATGACATTGAAACAGGTGAATTGCATTTACTCTTTTGCATTTCTTTTGGTGAATTGCATTTCATTTTAGAAGATGAAACAAATAAGAAGTTAGTCCTAAATATAAGATTGCAATTCAACAAATACAAATTTTTGATTTTTCTAATGATTATAATATAATATATATATATATATATACGGGGTGTATCAAAAATATTGACCTCGGCTTTTATTCCTTAAATATTGATCTTAGACATATATAATAAATTACAAAGTTTCATAAAAAAAGGTACAGAATTTTATGAACGTACAGGGGTGTCCGGGGACTTTGGATTATATTTGCATGAAATTGGAATATTTCATTTTCAGAACAGGGGTTTCCGATGAATTTGTAAAATGTCAATTTGTGGAAAACCCCTTATCATCTAGATACTTTCATAGAGTCAGAGAAAAACTGATCACTATATCGTCAATATCGTTGTTAATTTTAACGATATTCCAGTGGATTTTTTTAATAGAAATTGCCATCCAGTATTCACTACAAAATTGTGAAAGACAACTATTGCTATGTTTCGTGCCTGCGCAGTAAAAACTTCGTTTCTTTATATGCTTAAATCTCATCGTTTATTCAATGCTATAATTTTCAATTGAAGTCTAATGTTTTTCTTGAACATTGACAAATGTTCTGTAAGTTTCGTGAAATTTGATTGAAACTTATGAATATTGGAAACAAAAAAATGCAACACAATTTGGGTTCTTTTTTTAAGAAACGTTTATATCTTCATGAATATACGTTTTTGTTCTACGAAAATGCTTATACGCATTGAACAAAGCTAGTTAACTATTTTGTGAAAGTTACTAATCATTTCCAGCTTTTTATGATACAAGTTGATCAAATTTAATTTTCCTCCTTTTAACACTTTACAACAAAGTTGAAAAGTGTTTATGACTTTGTTCATTCAGCCTGTCTGTCTGTCTGTCCGTTAGCACGATAACTGCCGTAAAAATGACTTAATCAAAATGAAATTTTAGTATGTTGTTCAGACGGTCTGTAGGACCTACGGGAATATAAATGAATAATAGCACCCAATTAGTTTTGGATTGAACGCAGGTTGAAAAAATGAAATACATGGAGCCCTATGGGATCTAATTTTTCAAACATTTTTTAAGCGGTTTTAAAATTCATAAATTGCTTCGAAAATTTTAAGTAATATTCAAATTGTTCCATAAAATATATAAAAAAAATTCAGCGAAATATATTCAGTAGTTTTTTAAATAAAAATTAAAATAATAAATAACACCTCTTATATGAAGCGATCACGTGACCATGATATGAAAAGATCACGTGACCCACTTCAAAATGATATATGGCATCCATATTGTCGCAAAATAGTGATTTTTAAAGTTTTTTTTAATTCATATTGAGTGTTGTATCCGTCCTAAAACCACTCTATTTTTGCTTAAATTCTGTGCATCTACATACTGAAACAGCGCAATTACAATATATTTGAGTTTAAATGCTCATCCAAATATGATTATTTCTACAACGAAACCTATTTTTCACCTATGTAAAATGTAAACAGCAAAATATGTAGAATGAGTTGTATTAGAATTGCTGTATTTCTTTAACACAAAATCATTTAGTTCATGGAGTCTGCGTAGCTGATATGAATGCAATATTCATTGATTTTACAAAGAGAAGATCGATTTTTTTTCGATGAAGTTTTACGCATAGAGTTTAATTACTTGTAGCTCCATGGTCTTAATTTTTAAATAAAATAAATTATTATAGTATTGTGATGAATGACATGAATGGGAAATTATTTATGAATGAAATGCTGCTTTTATAGAGAGAGCCAGGCATGTTATTTTTTCTATGACGTCATTTGAATGAATTTCAGTTGTTTTCGATGAAGTTTTCAAATATAATAAATTATTGTAGTATTATGATAATTCTGAAATTATTACCGAGGAATGTATCACATTTTAGAGATGTTTAAACCAGGCAATTTATATTTCAATGCCATCATTTGAATGAAGTTCATTTTTTTCGATGAAGGTTTAAGTTTTCAAATATAATAAATTAATGTCGTATTGTGACAAGTTTTAAAATATTATCGAGGAATGTATTGCATTTTAGACATGTTTAAATAAAATTGCATTGAAGTTGGAAAGTGTTTCATAATCAATGCTTTAAGCATGATTGATCTTTCTTGTTCAATATCTTGGTGGTCCCCTAAATGTACAAGTCACCGAAACTTTACTGGAAAATATGCGTTCAAGCATGTTCTTTACATCGCCAAAATTACAGAACATTTCGCCAAGCATTTGTTTAGAAATTCGAAAAACATCCTAACATCCAAAGTGTCCGAATACTTTTGATCATATAGTGTATATATATACATATATATACCTACTAATACACCAATTGCCTATATTAAGAGTCATTCTCCTATCATGCTGTCATTTACTTGCCTTGAAAATAAAAATTTACATTTTCTATTTAATTTCCCCAAATTGATAGCTGCTACTGTTCTTTTTTAGTTTGAAATACCTATGTTAAAATATAATGCAGGAAACAGGTTGAAAGATAGAAAGAAAAATATTGTAGCAAGAAAGATGATAAACACCGTTTATAAAAATGACCCATATATATTTCAAAAATTCTGCATTCACATATACACGTTATACGTGGTGTACCACTCAAATTGGATTCAAATCGCTTTAGTAGTTTGGCGATTACGAAAGATTACTGATTTTGACTATATCTCGTTTTATAACAAAATTATATACTTTTTTTGCAACATTTAGATTAATATGCGCAGTATACCACCCGAATTGTGTCTAGGTTTTTTCAGTGGTTTACGCTCCCGTTTTATAGCAAAATTACATACGGTTTTTTTTAATTTTCAGCGTTCACATCTACATATTATATGGAAAGTGCCACCCAAAGTGTGTAAGTCACTGCAGTGGTTTCTGAGAATGCAAAGAGTCAACAATTTGATACCTACAGAAACATCCATCCTCCGAGAAATGTCATTTCTGGTATCTAAAGGCTCCACCAATGTACTTACGGTACAAAAAACACGACTAATGATTAAATCACGATCACCATAGTTTTCTTAGGCTACGTCGTTTAAAGTAAAATTTTTACTTAATCTACTGTTATAAGCACATCTATCAAGAAAAGTGATAAAGTCATAATCATTGTCACTTTACTTTCCCCTTGCTGAACTCGAGAAAAGTACAAGGCACGTTCTTTCACATTTTAAACAACAGTGATACAATTGAAACTTGAAATGACATTAATCATGAATGATAAAAGAAAATTTGACATTAACTCGCATGATAAATTTATTTTTATATCTCACGTGACTCTGTAGTAATACTGTATTTACAAAATACCATAGCGAGAATGAAAGCATACTTGACCCTTACATTCCAAAAACAGTTTTCGATTCTTTCACAATAGTGTATATAAAAAAAGAATAAATATTACTTGCTAAATTCTTCTTTACAATTTTCTATATCAAGTTCAACGTCGAATTTATTCGCTGTAAGGCCTTCTAGGATGAAAATGCTACTGAACGTAAAATCTCTTGCAAATTGAATTGGAATCTGTGTTGCACCAATCCCTATATTCATAGAAGAATATATTGGCTACGTCTGTCGAACTGATAAGAAGCGCTTTAAATTTTGTATCACGACAAAATTGTAAGACATTTTTCAACATTTCAACATAAAAAGGCATATATTTTTGCCAAATTTAAGCACTTTTCATTAAATATTACGGATCAGTTTAAGAATTAAATTTATTTGCTAGAATGTCTGCAATCTACAAAAAAAAAATTGTCAAATAGAATAAAAAACCCTTTAAAGTTACTTCATGAAACTTACCGATGTTTTTACTTGAATAATGCCACAATCACGAAAAGGTAATTGAACTTGGACTTAAAGACAAAGCTGCAGTTCTCAGTGATGTACACTCAGATCCCCTTATCAAATTTATAGAATGAGATATTACCTTTCCGTGATTGTGGCATTATTATAAATGATCTGTTGTATTTAATTCTGCATTAGAAAGAATAGACATTTAAAAATGTTCATTAAAAAATAAAAATAATTGGCCACGTAAATTATGACAGCTAATGGCAGCACCAAAAATATTTTGCATTAAAATAAAAAATATATTCTATATTTTATTGAGTATTATATTTAGTTTTAATATAATCTAAGCATTGCATTTTATTTTTCAGAAAATATTTCACAAATGTTTGAGCAGAATTTCGGCGAAAAACGTAATCTGCGAAAGTTAACAAAGCGAGGATAAGGCAAAAGATTTACTGACGCTCACCTTTAATGTATCAATCTTGAAAAGGATAGCAATTATCTGATATATGGCGTCATATAAATGTCTTCTGTAACAGTTTTATTGTTAATTCCTACTCACAATGCTCTACAAACCACGTATATTACGGATCCTCCATAAAGCAGATATGTAAACAAGAAAGACCAAATAATAAAGATGATTATATTAAAGCTGCTCATATTAAAGCTGAGGTCCGTCCTGAAGAATCCCTAGAATCAGAAATCGGAAAATAGAATAATTTTTTAATGGACGACGATTTTAAGATCGCCATACCAGGTAGCGTCATCCATTACCGTGTCATAGGTACAAATCAGCTGTGACCGTCAAATTATTTTACTTAAAATAGCTATAACTAATACAAATTAAAAAATATCTCGTCGAGGCGTATCATCCAGGATCCTGAAGTACATGTGTACCAAATTTCATGTCCGTACAACGTTTTGATTTCCCGCTACAGACGACAAAGACATTTTTCCTTATTACTATAGTAGAACTATAATATATTATATTAATTTATTATGAATAATTATATGTTATATAAATTTGTTACGAATTATATATATATTATGTGTGACGTAAAAATGAATATCTGATATGGCAACGAGAGAGTTAGATTAAAACAAAAACGATCAATCAAGTATAAAGCGTTGATTATGAATCAGTTTCCAACTAACATTCAATTTAATTTAAGTATCTCTAAAATGCGATACATTCAGCGCTGATATATTTTAAATTATCATAGTACAACAATATTTTTTTTTATTTGAAAACTTAAAACTTCATCCAAAAAAATTAACTCTGTTCAAATATTCAAATGACGTCATCCAAATATAAATCGTCTGGCTCTCTATGTAAAAGCAATGAATATTTCACTCATATCACTCTTATTACAGACTTCAGAGCTAAGTAATTTTGATGAAAAAAATTCAGCAATTCTTATACAACACGTTTTACAATCACTTGTTAACATTCTGTATCCATTAAAGTTAGGCATCGTTGTAGTAATGATCAAAGTTTGATGATCATTTAAACTCAAAAATATTGTAATTGTGTTGGCACAGAATATAAATGCACAGAAAATAAAAAAAATAAATAAAGCGGTTTTAGGACGGATGCAGCACTAAATAGAAATGTAAAAGAACTTTAAAAATCACGAATTTTGCACTGGAAACAAAACATGGATGCCATAATTTATTTTGAAGTGAGGCACGTGATCGCTTCATATAATATGGATGTAATTATTTTTTTTAATTTTTATTTAAAAAAACACCGAACATATTTTCCTGAAAATGTTTAATACATTTTATGGGATAATTTGAATATTTCCTAAAATTTTCGAAGCAATTCTTGAATTTTAACCTCGCTTAATTTTTTTTTTTTTTTTTGAATAATTAGGTCCCACATAGGGTTCAATGTATTCCACTTTTCAACCCGTATTCAATCCAAAACTAACTGGGTTATATTGTTCATTTACATTCCTGTATGTCCCACAGACGGTCTCAATGACATACTAAAATTTCATTTCAATAAAGTCATTTTTATGGCAGTTATTGTGTGAACGGACAGACAGACAGAATGAAAGAAGTCAAACATTTTTCAACTATGTTGAAAGTGTTAAGCAAATGTTTCACTTTATGATACAATTGCAACATTTTAGTCAGAAATGCTTTATTTTTTTTAGAATTGCATCTTTAAATCAAAACAGGTTTCAATCTACTTATTCAGCAGTTTTAGGGGACCTGGCTCACCCTTATGAATTTATCTGAAAATTTTGCCAAAATCAGATGAATTATTCATATAGAAAAGTTGCATGAGTAAGGAGGAGTTGGGAAAGAAACTCGTAAAATGCCTATGTTTTTCATATATTCAAAAAACTGCATGCTTTGGAAGATACGTATAACCATGCGACTTAATATGCGGAATAATATAAGCTGTTGCAAAAAAGTATATGCATTTCAGTAAGTGGTAAATCCTTCCCTTGTGGGTATACAAGCCGATATTCTGTGGCAACTGTCAGCTGCTTCTAAGAAATTGTTGAGAAAATTTTGCTGTATGTGGTCGAGTATTGTCTTGTTGATAGAGGGAACCTGGGCGTCTTGACAGCATAGGCAGAACAATCAGCTGCTAAATATCGTCGATGTACACGCGAGTTAACAGATTAGCTGCAGCACAACTAGAGGAGATCAGCTGTCTCACGAGATGGCTCCCAAGACTGTCGCACCACGTGTGATGGTCATGTGCTGCTGGACAACAAATACGAGATCGGAACGCTAGCGAATCTTCTTCTACATATGTATGCGGCAGTCATCAGCACTGAGAGAAAAGCTGGATTCGTCACTGATGACAATATGTCTCCAATATGATATTGTCCAGGTCGACTGAGTTGGGCACCAATTTAAACGGCCGTGCTTAAGTTGATGGGTCAGCCGTAGACGCCTTAATGGACGTCGATACCTAATCTCACCTTCTGCCAGTCGTCTCTGAATAGTATTTCATAATACTGGATGCATGGAGGATGACAAATGAGTTCGAATGGCTGTTAGCGACGGCATTGGTGTTCTTCTCTTGACTTAGCTCTTCTCTTGACTGCACGATTCTCTCGAGCAGTTGTGTGTCTGGGTCGTCCTGAGTCTTAGAGTTGGTTACATGTGTCTTCTCTAATCCACTGTGCCTTCTGTAATCTAACACCGAGCACTTATCCTATCGTTCCAACTAAGATGGTGAATAATACGTCTGTTGGCCCAACCAGATACCCTTAGCTGCAAGATGCTTAACTGCTGTACGATGTTTAAATGCTGCACGATGCGTCGTTCTCATACGCGTAGCATGAGCCCTACAACAACATTGGCACTGATAGTTTGATCATTTGCATATCTCTTAAAGCAACAGTTGTAGGATAAGTTTTCCTGCTGTTGCTCAATTTTTTTTTATGGGTGCTCGTATTATGGGTACACATATAAGTATTTTGCGATTGAGTATATATTAGACTACCACTAATCTTTACAACGGGTCATCTAAAATTCTGCTAACCGCTGTAGTTTTATAAATATATGTATAGGTTATGTAGCTTGAAATCATTTCCATAATATAGTGTCTTGCATTGCCCTCCTCACCCCGTGTTACTGCCATGTTACTTAAACTCCCTCAAAAATTGAGTCTCAAATTCCAGATATTTATTCAATATACGCTATTTTTTTCCTGACTAATTGCAAAATCCAACGTTGCATCTGCAAAACTGTTCCATATTTCAAACTAAATCAGTTCCAAACAAAGGCAATGCAATAATCCAAATTTAATTGCGTTTTTAATAAAACATATCAGACTTTCCGAAATAATACAAAATATATTTGCAAAACTTTTGTTCCCAGATTAAATTGTTTCCTTCAATAATCTGGAAAAAAAATTCCATTTCATTCTCCGTGGCACGACCATATTTTCAATCATATTCTTAATCTGGAAGAAAGTGAAATGGCTAAGAGAAGTAAAAATGCTATTTTAAATTTGAAAATGGATTAGATGTGTGGATTTAATATAGTTTATGATTAGACTTGATACGCAGTATATTTGCTGAATAGTTATACTTTATTCTACTTCAAGTTGAGTAGTTAATATGTTTCCAGACTTTTGAATCCTTAAACATGTATATACAATTTTGTTTGAGATATATACCATTCGTATAACTTCTGTTTCGATCTCATTCGCAGAACAATTCGTGCAAACAATTCATGATTGATCACTCTAAGTTTAATTCACACACTATACATTAATAAAAAAATAGCTCTATATGTTGGTTACGTAAAAGAAAATCTAAGCGACCCATAGTTACGGTACACAGGGAACATCAGATCCGATATGAAGCTATCCTAGAGCGATTTAAATATTAACTGGGGTGTGACCGGAATTAATTTTTATTTTTCATATTTTACAAGAAAAATTCTGAAAAATTATAACCTGGATCCAAATGATTACAACTATAACGTTTTATCCTTCACTTTAAAGGGCTTGAAAACAATCGTTCTATTTATACTATAATTGACAATGTACTACTACTACCTAGAGGGTGTTAACTTCCTCTCCAGAGGAACTAATGAAATCACGAACAAAAAATTGTATCTCGGGTATTTTCCGCAACAATTACTGAAACTATCAAGTCTCGTGATCATTGATCCCTTTTAAGCAAGATTATGTCCAATTTTGTCCTATGCTGCCATGTTAAAAAAGTATAAAATTTCGAATACAATTTAAAGATTTCGCTCTATTTAAAATAAATTCTATCTAGTTAAAGATTTTTCGATAACGAAGCCGGATATAAAGTTTCGCGAAAATCCATTTATATTTGCGGCCGATGTTGTGTACACAAGAAATCGACAACCGACTTCAGACAAACAGACGGACATCGCTCCAAAAATAGTCAAAACGTGTTCAGGAAAGTCTTAAAACATATATTGGCATCAAAATCTCGAAATTGAAAATTTTCATGAAAACAATACTTTTTCATTACTCTGTATAAGAAACTAAAAATTTAATATATGAAATACCTCGACTACTAGCGTATTCGAGTTATTTCAGATCTCGAATATAACTTCGGTAGATGACATTTGAATACCAAGAATATCCAGACATGATTTACAGCATATTCTGTAATATAAAGAGTCCTGATACTCTAGAAACAAAATTCGAATACCACGAATATCGGGACATGCTTTATAGCATATTCTGTAGCATAAAGATTTGTGATACTCTAGAAGAAGAAATTCGAATACCAAAAATATCGGGATATGCTTTACAGCATATTCTGTAATATAAATAGTCCTCATACTCTGGAAAAAAATCGAATACCACGAATATCGGGACATGCTCTATAGCATATTCTGTAACATAAAGATTCGTGGTACTCTAGAAGAAGAAATTCGAATACCAAAAATATCGGGACATGCTTTACAGCATATCCTGTAATATAAAGAGTCCTCATACTCTAGAAAAAAAAATCGAATACCACGAATATCGGGACATTCTTTATAGCATATTCTGTAACATAAAGATTTGTGATACTCTAGAAGAAGAAATTCGAATACCAAAAATATGGAGATATGCTTTACAGCATATTCTGTAATATAAATAGTCCTCATACTCTAGAAAAAAAATTCGAATACCACGAATATCGGGATATGCTTTACAGCATGTTCTGTAACAAAGATTCGTGATACTCTAGAAGAAGAAATTCGAATGCCACGAATATCGAGACATGATTTACAGCATATTTTATAACATAAATGTGGTGCACAGTTAAGAACATCTGATTGGGGTTACTTATTAAATATAATAAATAAGTCTTTGGATTGAATCATTATTCTTAATTGAAGTGATCATGAATCGAATAGTTCGTACATTACTATCGTGGCCACAATAACCCACCATAACCTCTTTGCACTAGTTCCTAAAATATAATTATTAATTAAAACACTGCAGATCAAATTCCACATTTTTAACTTTTAAATAAATATTATTTATTCACATATATTATTGTTAAGATTAAAATTACATTAATTTTAATAAACGCTTGAGGAGAAAATGCACTGTGTGAAACCAGTTCTTAGAATGTTTTTCCAAAATTAACAATTGACCTAATAAATACTCAAACTGGCACATACCTCTGTTTGTCGGTTTGTTGCTCAGCATGCTTGGAATATTGGCCGTTTTTTTATTTCTGACATTTTGAAGTCAGCATTTTCTTTTCTAACACACTCTCAAATTTCAACATAACCACGGCACTGCTTAAAACACGACTCTCTGCAATTTTGGATAATCATTCTGCCTATGAACAACACTGCTTGGCTTCCATGCACATTCTAATTTAATGTATGACCGTTCTTTCTCGCTTCTGAAAAGTCATTGCTTATATAACGCACTCTTGGACAGTCATAACTTAAATATCAAAGCTTTAGGACAGTCATTACCTGAATATTTACTTAATTATCTCCTTGTTGCCACATCATATTGCCTGAGGTCCAGATACGCCCTCCGTACCTGTCATTGGTTGCTCCTCAGTGCTATGTAGCAACATTTCTTTTCTGATTATCTGATTTCCCCAATGATGGTATAAGTATTGGCCTCCTAGGAGGTCTTTGACCCAACCACACCGGCAATTTGTGTGAAGTTAATTTATTGGGGTCATGATCTTCCGGGTCAAGATTGTCATAAAATGGCGCCTACAAGTCTGCGCTTTGTTTTGTCGTAAATAGTGGTAAAATATCAAAACTGCGCGAGTTGCTTCCTGGTCTCACAATAAAGAGTCATGATATTCTAGAAGAAGAAATTCGAAAGTACGTAGAAGAAAGTTTTTGAAAGTATTTTCGATTGCTAGAAAATAATAGTCTGTATCCTTGCTTGAAGGAATTATTGTTGAAGTATATAATCACGACGCAGTCAACAGCCTTTTTAAGAGCGACTCTTCAAAGCCTTTAGATTGATTTGCAACAAAAAGCAGACTCGGACCTGAACGTATTTGAATGCTTGCTCTTTGAAATGAAAATGTGCAGTAGGCGAGAAACATTTACAATTAAGAGTATCTAAATTAATCATATTATTTAAAATAAATAAAATTTAATATAAAAGTTTCATTTTAAAATTGGAGTGGGTTTATGACACACTTTCTATTATTAATTTATTTACTAATAATTATTAATATTTAATAAATGTAAATATTATTTTATAGCAATTTGTTATAACTATTTGGGGTATTCGAATATCAGAGATCTGGTGACTATTCGAACTCAATATTCGAATTGAAGAAAAGTGTGACTTGCCCATCTCTAATTAGAATATATAATAGATGTGTAATTTTAAAAGGCCAGTTTCCAATTTCAAATGTTTTAACATAAAATGCTCAACTCTTTATACAATCTAAAAAAAAATAATAATGTTTTTCATCTGCACCACTATTGTGTATTTGAACCTGGAAGAAGCCTCCAGGTTTAAAGCTTCTTTTTCATCAATTTAAAGCAAAAGAAATATAATAACTAGTTGCTTTTGCAATCACATTGTAGTTAAAAAAACAAATGGAACATAGAACATATTTATAAAACTTTGTTCTCGGATTATGTTACTTTCTTTAATAATTCTGGGAACAGATTTTACTCCCACGGCGCAATTATAATTTCAATCACACCCTTTATCTGAAGAAAGAATTTTTAGCTTCAAAAAAGAGAAATTCTAGTTTGATGTAAAGAGAGATTAGATTTTTCGCGATCCAATATATTTCACTATTAAACTTTTGGTGACAGAAAATCTTTTGCAAATTTTGTAGTGGTATGGTTATTCCAATTCCAACATTTGACTGCTACTGATTCTATAAACGTATGATAAATTATTCACATACGTCGATAACTACAAGTATAATATTACCTTAAAAGTCCTCAAAACCGGACATAAAGTTTCGTAATAATCCATTAATATTTGTAGCTGCTATTGTGTACACAAGAAACCAACCACAGACATCAGACTGACGGACATCACTCCAAAAATAGTCAAAACGTGTTCAGGAGGTCTTAAAATATTTATTGGTATCAAAATCTCGAAATCGGAAATTGTGAAAACAATACTATATATGAGAAAGTTAAAAAAATCTAATGTGGGCATCACGTGACTTTCCTTATATAATGCAATGAATTTACTACTTCTACAGTTAAAAAAATGTTATTCTTATAGTAGATACTTATATTCTTTCTAAGATATTGAATTTTCTCCAATGAGTCGTCATTTTCATTGATTTAGCGTCATTTTTATCAATTTGGCGAGATTTTTGTTAATTTAGCAACAATTAAAAATGTCGCCAAGTTGGCGACATTCCACTAAATTCGTCGCCAAAATCTCACCAAGAGTTATGGACTGAGAAATAAGCTATTCTTACAGCAGATAAATGACTATTGGCGTTCAAATACAAAAGTATTACTCAAAGTATCTTTTTTCATGAATGGAAAGAGCTAGATCCACAAGAATGATGTCACCCAATTTATCGCATGGTATTACATATGAAAAGTGAACCTGTTTCTCAATAGGAAATATTTTTCTTATTTATATAACTTTTTGATAATTTTTTTGAAAAATGTGCAACATCTCGAGAACGGTTCATGTTTACGTTCTAAAATTTATGTCAATCGTTTTCTAATGAAAAATTACATAAGAAATGTCTATTTGCGTAACTTTATTAGCGGTTTTGATTTTTTGACGATTTTTTCAAAATTTCACTCGAAAATTTAGGGGGTTCTGAACATTCGATTGCGTATAAAAACAATAGACTTTCAGTGTTTACGGATAGTGATTTTCGTATCAAATTTCGTTCGAATCGTTCCATTCGTTCGTCAGTTATCGATTCCACAGTCTCACTGGCACAGACATACATTTACACACTTTCACACACACACACACACACACACACACAGACAGACATCACTTCAAAAATGTTTGATTCGTGATCAGGGATGTTTAAGAGAGACGTGCTCTCCCGTCGAAAACTCGAATTCGAATTTTCGACCCCCTCACAATACTTTCTTTATACATTATGTATATAAGGAAAGCAATAACGATTTAAATGCTTTCTACCTGTATCACTGTTGGGCATTTAAACCAGAATGAAGCATATCAGTTTAATGCAAAATAAATGCAATAACCCAAACTTAATTGCTTTTTAAATCCCATTGCAGTGAAAATATTCAAATAGATCAAATTTATAAAACTTTGTTCTGGAATTAAATGTTCTGGAATTCTTTTCATAATTCTGTAAAAACAAATTGAGCATTTTCCATTTTACTCCCGCTACTCAATTGTGTTTCCAATCACACCCTTTATCTCAAAGGAAAAATTTCCAGCTGTAAGAAAGAGAAATTCTAGTTTGATATAAAGACGAAATAGATTTCCTGCGTTCCAATATATTTCATTATTGAACTTCTTTTATTGAACAAAAATGGTTTGTGTGTGCTTTCTGGCAGAGCAATTAGTGTAGTCTCCAACACTTGACTGTAATTAATTCTATAAATTTCTGGCAAACTGTTTGAACACTACATTCAATAGCATTAGAAAGAAAATATTAGAAATATTTTTGATTATTTTATCAATAAAAAATCTGATGTGGACAACACATGACTTTCCCTACAGACTAAAATTCATTTTCTCTTTATTTCATTAATAATTCATTAAATTGAATTTTATTGCATTAAATAATGCGCATAATTAATTGAATTTACACTGAATTTACACTTTAAATTCAGTTATCGTTTTCATTTGGTAACTGGACTAAACAAACTGGACTCAAAACCGGTGTAGCGAAAAAGTTAAAAACCAAAATATCTCGAGAAAGACTAGTCCTAGAGTAATAGGGTTGATCTTATTATTTTCGTCGTCAAAAATTAGATGTAAAGCAAACATATAATTTATGCATTTGAACATACATAGTCTTTTATTTTAGATTCTGACGAATTTTGCGGGCCATTTTGAAAAAAAAAAGTAGGCTATTTTTTTTTCCGGATCGTACCAAAATCCAATCAGTGCCAGGGTAACTCACAAGTGACTTACCTACCAAATTTTGTGAAATTTGGTTAATTAGAATTTTAATTCGAGTGAATACAGGCAATTTTGGGGAGCCATTTCTAAAAAAAACAGCAGGTTCTTTTATCACGATTTGTATAAGTTCCAGTCAGCACTAGGTTCTCTCAAAAAGGACTTACCTACCAAATTTTATGTAATTTGGTCCATTAGATTTGAGCTAGAGTGGACACATAAATTGCACAGACAGACAGACAAACACACACACACACACACACACACACACACACACACACACACACACCAATCAAAAAATAGTTTTTTGTGTGTTCTAGAGGTCCCAAAACGTGTAGATCCGTCGAAAACTCGAGTCGTGATTTTCGGCATGATTCCAATACTTTCCCTATACATTACCATGTATTGCAAGGAAAGTAAAAAATCTGATGTGGGCAGCGCAAGACTTCCTCTGCAGACTTATATTCACGTTCATTTTATGTTATTTCAATTAACGTCACTTTTAATTCAATTTTCGTTCTCATTTGGTAACTGGACTTTTATCAACGGTGGCGTAGCGAACATGCGATAAAAGTAAAATATCTCAAGAATGGCTAGCCCTAGTTTAATGGGGTTGGTCTTATTCTTTTCATCGTTAAACATTACGTATAAAACAAGCATTTAATTAATATATTTGAGCATACCCAGCTTTTTATTTGACATTTTCACGATTTTTGTGGACCATTTCGCAAAAAAAAGCAGGGTTTTTTTCCCGAATAGTACCAAAATCTAATAAGCAGCAGAGTGAACGACAAGTGACTTTTCTGCCAAATTTTGTAGAACTTGATCTATTACTTTTTTCAGCTAAAATGGGTACATGCAATTTTTGAGAGTCATTTCGCAAAAAAAGGTGGATTGTTTTATCCCGAATCGTACCAAAAAGTAATCAGCAGCAGGGTCACACACAAGTGACTTACCAAATTTTATGAATTTGGAACTATTAGTTTTTGAGTTAGAGTGGATACATATATTGTACAGAGATACACACAGACAGACAGACGGCCACACAGATAGACACACAGCCGTCAAGCTAAAAATAGTTTTTTTTTGTGTGTGTTCTAGAGATCCCAAAACGCGATCCGTCGAAAACTTGAGTTGCTATTTTCGACATGATTTCAACACTTTCCCTATACATTACCATTTATTGCAGGGCAAGTAAAAATCTGATGTGAGAAGCACATGACTTTCCCTGCAGACTTATATCCACGTTCTCTTTATTTTAATTAAATTTATAAAACAAGCATTTAATGGATATATTTGAGCATACGTAGTTTTTTATTTTAGATTTTTACGATTTTTGCTGACCAATTTGCAAAAAAGGCAGGTTATTTTTTCCAAATCGTACCAAAATCTAATCAGCACCAGAGTGACCCACAAGCGACTTATCTACCAAATTTTGTGAAATTCGGTCCATTTGTTTTTCAGATAGAGTGGATGCAGGCTTTTGAGGGTCATTTCGCAAAAAAAAGGCGGGTTCTTTTATTCCGAGTCGTACCCAAAACTAATCAGCACCAGATCCGTCCACAAGTGACTTACTTACCTACCAAATTTTATGAAATTCGGTCAATTAGTTTTTTAGTTTGAGTGGATACAAAATCTGCACAGACACACACACACACACACAGACGCCACGCTAAAAATAATTTTTTCGTATTCTAGAGGTCTCGAAACGCGTAGATCCGTCGAAAACTCGAATTGCAATTTTCGGCATGATTCCAATACTTTCCCTATACATTACCATGTATTGCAGGGAAAGTAAAAAAGCTTTCCCATACTTAGCATGTATGCTAATAAAAAAAATGTCATGAGGGCAACACATTATTATAACAGCAGTCTCAAATTCACGTTATCTCACTTGAATGAATTTCTTCGATAATTCATTCAATTGTGTTTAATTGCACAAAATAATACCCATAATTATTTTAAATGACGCTGGATTTGCACTTTTAATCCAATTTTCGTTTTCATTTGGTAACTGGACTGATTTTCGAAGGTGACGTACAAAAATGTAAAAAAAAAAACCTAAAATATCTGGAGAACGGCTACTCTTAGTGTAATGGGGTGTGTCTTATTCTATTCATCGTCTAAAATTACGTATAAAACAAGCATTTAATTGATATATTTAAGCAAAAGTCAGACTTCTGCCCTTGGGGAGCCTCAATAAATGTGAAGCTGCATATTCTCCCCTTCGCTATTGGACCAGGGGTCTATAGGACTCGGTGCTAGACGACCCTCACCACGCGGATAAGTCACAAAAACACACAGATGTAGTTTTTTGTGTTAGAATTTTGGGAGTTTTGAGGATTATTTAGCAAAAAAGACAGGGTCCTTTTTCCCGAATCATACTGAAATATAATCAACACCAGGGTATCCCACAAGTGACTTATCTACCAAGTTTTGTGAAATTTAGTGTTTTAGTTCTTCAGCTAAAATGGATACAGTCAATTTTGAGGGCCATTTAGCAAAAAAAGGGCGGGTTCATTTATCCCGAATGGTACTAAAATCTAAACAGCACCAGGGTCATACACAAATGACTTACCAATAAAATTTTATGTAATTTGGTCCATTAGATTTGAGCTAGAGTGTATACATGTATTGTATAGACAGACACACACTAAACTAAAAATAGTTTTTTTCGTGTTTTAGAGCACCCATGCCGATGCGGTGGTCGAGCGGTCGGGGGCATGCGTTTCCGTCCGAACGCTCGATTGCGGGTTCGAATCCAGCCAGCGGACATGGATGTTGTGTAGTCGAGGGAAAGTCAGCCTTCTGCCCTTGGGGAGAAGTGAAGCTGCAAATTCTCCCCTTCGCCATGGAACAAGGGATCTAGTGGACGTGATGCAAGGCGCTCCTGCACCACCGGGGGATAAGTAACGACAACAACAGAGAACTTATAACGTGTAGATCTGTCGAAAACACAAGTTACGATTTTTGGCATGATTTCAAAACTTTCCCTATGCATTACCACTTATTGCAGGGAAATTAAACAACAACAGGGTAAATTTCTAAAGATTAAAAGAACTAAAGTTTAAGGATTATTTCCATAAATTAACATGGGAAAAAATAAACAAGCGACTGGAAAAAATATTCTTTTAAAGTACCAGTTAAAGTTTGATATAAAGTTTGATACTGCTGTGCATATAAAGAAGAGTGAGCACCAAAACTATCCAATCCAGACATATGCAATAGCTGTTTCCTTGGCGGAAGAAAGTTTTCTTGTTATAATCTCTATATGATAAGATAACTTTCTATTTCCTACTCCTCGACTGGGTGCATTGATTTGAAAATACACTATGTGTCGTAGGGGAAGTAATTAGAGATGAAATTAAACAATTTTTCAACAAATAACACAACTTTAATCATTATATCTCAAAGCTACAAATGTAATCCCTCTTTTAATTCAAAATAGGATTTCTGCTTTACGCATCCGTTTCGAAGTTTTTACGGATTAAAGGCATGACTGAAAACAGTATTGCGAAGAGGAAAAATAAAATAGAGAATATGGTTTTTCAAGCAATTATTAAACGAAACAATTCAATCTATGAAATTTATATAAATATGTCTCGAGTTCTATTTGGATTGGGTTTTAAAGATGAAACTTGCACTGAGTAACTAAAGTAAATTTCAGCGGAACACGCAATTAAAATTGTATGGAAAACACGTCAATTTTTCAAAAATGAAGACAAACAATGTTGGTAAATCAAAATGTATTTAATAAAACACTTTTAATGACATTCTGAAAATTACACAATCAAAGCGCTTTCAGACATTATTACGTCCTTCATCAGTGGCAAAGTAAATTGTAGGTGACGAACATGAGCTCTAATTAAAATGATAAATATGGAAATTTTGTTACGAGGTTGGGACCTGCACATTATAGCTCATGTTCCTCACCTATAATTTACTTTGCCACTGATGAAGGACATAAGAATGTCAGAAAGCACTATGGCTGTATAATTTTATGTTCGTCATTAATGAATTTTTATTAAAGACATTTTAACTAACCAACTTTGGTTGTCTTTATTTTTAAAAACACAATTAAACTCGGAACTATTTTTGTACTTGTATACACTGAATACACTTGTATACACTGAAGGATGTGGTGAGGCTCATATTTTTTACACTTTACAACATAGTTGAAAAGTGTTTATGACTTTGTCCATTCTGTTTGTCTATCTGTCTGTCTGTCCGTCCGTTCGCACGATAGCTGTCGTTAAAATAACTTTATCAAAATGAAATTTTAGTATGTTGTTCAGACGGTCTGTGGGACCTACAAGAATATAAATGAATAATATCACCCAATTAGTTTCGGATGGAAACCGGATTGAAAATATGAAATACATTGAACCCTATGGGACCTAATTTTTCAAACATTTTGTAAGGGAATTTAAAATTCACAAATTGTTTCGAAAGTTTTAGGAAATATTCAAATTATCCCATAAAATATATAAAAATAATTTCAGCAAAATATATTTAGTAGTTTCTTTAAATAAAAATTAAAATAATAATTACATCATTTATATGAAGAGATCATGTTACTATTATATGAAGAGATCACGTGACCCTCTTCAAAATAAAATATGGTATTTATCTTGTGTCAAAATATTGATTTTTAAAGTTCTTTTTAATTCCTATCCGTTCTAAATCCGCTTCATTTTTAATTAAATTCTGTGCATCTGCATAGCGAAACAACCCAATTACAATAAATTTGAGTTTAAATGATCATCAAACTTTGATTATTTATACAACGAAGCCTAATTTTTTACTTATGGAGAATGTAAATACCAAAAGATGTAGAATGAGTTGTATAAGAATTGCTGCATTTCTTTAACGCAAAATTATTTAGCTCATGCAGTCAGCAATATAGCTGATACGAATGAGCATTCATTGATTTTTCTCAGAGAACCAGACGATTTTTTCGATGCAGTTTTAAGCATAGAGTTAAATTACTTGTACCGCCATGGTTTTAAGTTTTTAAGTGAAATAAATTATTATAGTATTGGAAAAATGTTTATGAATGAAATGCTGCTTTTATATAGAGGCGATATATATTTCGATGTCGTCATTTGAATAAAGTTCATTTGTTTTCGATGAAGTTTTCAAATATAATAAATTATTGTAGTATTATGATAATTTTAAAAATTTTACCGAGGAATGTATCGCATTTTAGAGATGTTTAAACCAGGCAATTTATATTTCAATGCCGTCATTTGAATGAAGTTCATTTTTTTCGATTAAGTTTTAAGTTTTCAAATATAATAAATTAATGTAGTATTGTGATAATTTTAAAAATATTACCGAGGAATGTACCGCATTTTAGAGATGTTTATATAAAATTGCATTGAAGTTGGAAAGTGTTTCATAATCAATGCTTTGTGCTTGATTGATTTTTCTTGTTATTAAGATTCCAACGGTATGTTCTTTTACTTTTATAGGCAGTAGGAAATCTGTGATTTTAGATGCCCGTTTTGATTTTTTCTTTTTCTGGAGATCTGAGAATAGATCAGTGGTTGCTAAATATGGGGTCGTGAAATTAGCCATAAAAGGGCTGAACTTCTTTGTGATTCACAAAAGATTTGGTGCCAGATATTTTGCACTGTCAATCCCGTCTATTGTCATTTTTTGATGACTGTATAAGGACAAGGAGAAGTTGGAATCTTAACTCAGTAACTGAAAGGTTACAGACGAGCTCTAACATCCGCAGTTCGGTCAGTGAAACCTTTACCATGATACCCAAATAAATTAAATATGTAGGTTACAAGCAACAGTGATGTGGGTCGGAAAAATACCCCGTTAGTTACTTTCAGATGTTTGTTTCCACGAGAGCTAATTGGAATCCTGTCCCAGTAGGTCAATATCGGATAGCCAGTTCAAAATTCTACGCCAACACCTCGCTGGAACAGTGTGATCTTTACAACTCTACACTAAGCATGTGTTTTATCTAAGAAGGTAATCCGTGCATGCCGATATACGTGTAACCGAGGCCGTATGCGGTCGGGCGTTGTCGTGCAACAATACAACACCTTATCTAGACATGGAATTTTATTCGCACACGGAATTTGTGCACCCGTGAGAGTTCTTGTTACCTTACTATTTTAAACCCATGCAACAGTTATGTTGCATATGCACATGCAACAGTTATGTTGCATATAATTTGCTTTATTTCGAAGCAAATTACATATGGACGCTTTTCGAGGTATTAGACATTTAGAATTTGAAATTAAAAAAAACATTCAAAAATTATCCAGGAAATAATTGAATGTTTTTTCAGTGAAAATTGTCACGAAAATTTCTGCAAATACTAAATAGATCTCGTAATATTCTCAGGTATCGGGATATCTCGAAAGTATCAATGGATTCAAATGGCATGAAATAAACAAATTGCCACGAGTCTTCTACGTAAGTTTGTAACTGGACATCGTGAATACGGTCTTAAGTCGACATCTTTATCTTTTTCTGCTCTCGTTCTCGGGTCACAGGCTGTGGTTCCCTCGGTGTGTGTGTGTGTGGGGGGGGGGGTAACTCCGTCTTTACTTCTTTTTGGTGCTTATTGGTTACTCCTTTACCCAATGGCGCCATTGCACATTTAGCAAGGCCCAGCTCAGCCCCTCTGGTATGGCACCCCTAAATTTATAGTCTTCTGACCTTTCGGTTCACGTCGTAATAAACTTTGGTGCCAGTCAGGCTACAAGCTTTGTCTGCCGTTCTGGCCACCATAAATTTCTGAATAAAAGTGTCTCATCAAATGTGAGATCAATTTCTGGTCTCACAGAATAATTATGGTTGTAAGAACGCAGGGAACTAATGTTGCTACTGATTGCTAAGTAGTTCGGGTTCCTAAATGAAAAGAAAATTCACTTGAAAATATAAGTTTGATATGTCAATTATTGTTAAGACATATCCTCTGGAATCGTGGGTGTAGAAGACCCAGACCGTCCGACTCGTCCAGGGGACTAAGAGCACCTATTTGGACGGTTGGGAAGGGGAATCGTGGGTGTGTGCTCATGATATAGAATGAGTCAAAATTTCTGGATAAATAATACGTTTATTTCCAAGCACAGCGTAAACAAGAACAATAAACGGTTAAACAGTACTTAAAAATTCTCCATTATTTTCACAAAACCACTGATACTATTCTCGATACATCGACGTGTTTCATGTCACAAAACAGCCGCTACTATTTTCAAAACATTAACGAACATCACAGATCAATGTAGCTTGTATTACGTCAACTGCTCTCCAACTGAGTGATGAATCCTTTTATAAACTCTCTCTGTAGAAACTTCTAAAAATATCTCATATCTTGTTCAATAATCGTTATTTCGAGGTACTTCTCGAACCTTCAGAAAGTTGCCAAATTGGCGATAAATAGCCAAATCTCGCAACTTGTCTTTGGACTTCGGCATATGGCAACCTTAGATTCAAGTCATGGGAAAGGATGCATATATGTGTGTTTTGTCCATCTGTTTTTCAAAAGGTACTCTATAGCGAGAGGGAGATTTAGAACAGCAATTTTAATCAGCAATTTGCCATCTCTAGAAAACGACCAATTCTCGTTCTGAATATGTTATTACTTTTTTAATAGATTGCATAGTAAAAAGGTACTTTTGTAACATTATCCCGTATTTTTATAATCCTTTTCAGTTTTCGAAAAACAACTATTTCAAAGTAAATCCTAGAATCACAGAAATACAGATATCATGGAAAATATAGTTTATCAGTATTCAAAAATTATCAAAACCTGAATAAATTTAGATTTCTGTCAATATTCCTTCCTCTATGTATTTTACGGAAAGTAAGCAGCTTCGCAAGGCTGACTGATACAGAACCAATATGTGCAACAGACTGCAGTTCAGTACCACTTCATTTCAATCCTCCAGGGAATTGTGTGAACGTAATTCCTCTTTGCATATAAAATAAAATTTCTGCTTCTCGAATCCGTTTCGTTCCACTCCAGATTAAGGCCATGATCATGCCGTGGGGAATGAAATTTAAAATGCTAATATTTTCCCAAGATTTTATACGTGAAACAAATTAATCAAAAGACAAAGTTTTGTGAATAAGAGTAGTTTTCCTTTAAAGTTTTTAAGCGTGCTTGCATCCTAATACGAAAACAGACATATTGTAATCCTTTTGTTAGTCTGCTTGTTTATCTGTAAGCGTGTAATACAGCAAAAAACACCAGGTTTATTTTTGCAAATTTAATACAATAGAATCTAGAGACAATTTCATTAAGGCTAAAAATTGTTAAAATAAATTAAAATTCTAAGAAATTAGAAGGAATTTTATATTATTACTCCATTGTTGCTTACAAAGGAAAAGACAAAATTATAAAGGATCGAATTGAGTCAAATAAACCAGTGTTGCCATTCAATGGTTTGATGCATGAAAAATAGTTTGCAAATTTATATTTTTAAATAATTGAATAATTGATCACTTGATATATATGGCACAACTTACTATTACTGTTGCAAACACTGGTAAGTAAATAGAAGATGCTTATGTAATTAGAAACTGAAAGTACATAACTACCACTTGTAAAGAACCTTACTGCCCCAACCGGGAATCGAATCCTGCATCTTCGAACTGACTAGTTGGCTCTCTACCGTTGAGCTACTGGGACGAAATTATAAGCTCTTATTGTTGAAGTGGACCCTGCATTCTCCACTCTCTAATACCAGATTGGCGTGCAATTGACAATCTGATTGACCATCCATCTTCTGCCATTTTTACCTCAGGCTAGCTTCCTGATGCTATTTTTATCCTCCAGGTTCGCGTGGTCATTATCCTATCGATTTGAAATCGACACTCAATATCCTGGAGTCCACTGAATCCGTTCTAATCGTACTAGAGTCACTTTCAGACCTCCGACATCTTTGCACCTACAGGGTTGATTTGTAAATGCGCCATTGTAATGAACCTTGCTATTTCAACCAGGAATCTAACCCTGGATCTTCGATCAAACAAACGAAGCTCTACCATTTAACTACTGGGACGAAATTTCGCGCTGTAATTACCGAAGTAGACCCTGCACGCTATAAACACATTTCCTTAACGATTTTCTGTACATTTCAGCTCGTTTTAACAGGGTAATTGAAAACACAATTTTGGATTACTAAATTATTCGATAGTTGATTATATTATCTTCTTCAAAACTGATCTGTTTTCATTGGTTGAGATCCGGAAAACTGATACAGATGGAAATGTAGAATATTTTTGTTCTATGTGAAAAGTTCAGTCAAATTTTTCATACACCCCTTTGAACAAGGTAAAATTGATTTCCTGTCTGGATTGCTGTTTCAGGAAAACTATTTTTGACAACCTTTTATCTGTCTGTCAGTGTGATTCAAAATTTTGAAGCCTCAGCAAATCAGGTTTCATTAATGACAGTACCATGAAATTTGGTATGCCGTAGCATTTTGTAGTAAGCATTATTCCTCTTGATTTGAATATCTTGAAATGCATTAGATTTAAGGGAATAACCCGAGAACCATCGAAGCAGCTAGAAATACAAATTTAGTTTGTCATTGTCTTTTGTGGTATATTTTAATTATAGGGATTTTGGATAATATCGGGCTTGCCCGTCTTGAGTCCCCTATAAGAATGTGTTCGGTTTTAGGGAATGATTTGAGAACTGGCGCAGCTAGGCCTCGAGCCTACCATTGAAATTCACTTGTCTTTCAGAAATAACTCGAAAACCAAAGAAGCTAGAAAGTCAAAATTTAGAATATCTTCTGTGATATATTTTAATTCTTTAAGTTTTGAGTCTAATCGGGGTTGCCCGTTTTGGGGCCGCCATAGAAATGTACCCATTCTTTGATAATGACTCGAGAACTGGAGCAGATATAAAGTTTAAATTTAGTATTCCATCGTCTTTCGGGTATATTCATGGATTTTGAACCTTATCGGGTCAACTTTCCACCTGTCCTTGGGCCCACTTCAAGAGCATACTCTTTTTGGGGTATTTCTCGAGAAACGGAGCAGCCAAAATATCCAAATTTAGTATTCCGTTGTCATTTGTAGTAACTTTTAATTCTTTGGATTTAATCCTTTTCAAGCTAGCCCTCGTCGTAAGTTCGCCATAGTAATGTACTCTGTTTTGAGGAATAGCTTGAGAACCGCAATAGTCCAAAAGCCCAAAGTTATCGTACGGCTGCCTTTCATTCATATATGTTACTTAACATTTTAATAAAAAATACATTTTTCATACATTAAAGTTACATATAAATAATGAGAAAGGGTACTTTAATAAACTGTTGTTTTTTAATGTTATTTTATTTTTGTTTTACTTGTTAGTATTTAGTCGAAATATTTCATCCGTCAGTTCGCTAGTTTTGCCCGAAAATTAAATTTTCACACCATTTCTAATGTCATGAGCAGTTTTCCAAAAATGTACAAAGTGGCACGAATAATATTGTTCAAAATCTGCTTAAAATACCATGATTATTATGTGATATAAACCAAGCTTATTATATTATAAAATGGCCATTCAATGGCATATTAAAAAAATTATCAAAAATTTAATGGGGGGTATGATACCCAAATTGCTGAAATCTGCAATTTTGAAATCATAGTTGCAATTTTTTGTATTCAGGTAGATTCTAAGTATAGTAAACAAAATGCGATATTCAAAATTATAAATATATATATATATATATATATATATATATATATATATATATTTTAAATTAAAATTTTAAAAATTTGATAAGTTTTCTTTTTGATTAAGTAGAAAAGTAATTTTTCTAAAATTTTAATTCGAACATTTTTTTAACCTAAAAATATTCTTCACAGATCTTTTAAATAAGAATCAGAAAAAAATTAATAAAAAATTATATAAAAAATATGATTTTACACTACAAATATTGTTTTTGACAATCATAATAAAGAAACAAACATATATTTCAGCAATTGCTGAAGACAAATTGAAGAAAAGTATATATATAACATTTGCTCCAAATTTCATTCATATCCGTGCAGTAGAATTTGACTTATATCAATTTAAATTTGTAAAAATGTTGAAAATCAAGTCTTTGAGAAAACAGGCATTAAAGTGGGCGTGGCTGGTGACAACTTCAGTAGTTCAATCTTTAACATTGCAATATAATCGGTTTTATTTAACGTAGCAAGATGGATTTGGTATCATTGAATCAGAAAATTATGAATTTTTTTTAAACAATAAAAAAAATTGAGATTTTGAGGAATTTTTTGGGTGCCATACTCCATTATTTTCATCACATGAATAATACGTATCTTACAAGGTAGAATGGGAAATGGGCAATGTAAATTACAAAAATGTTGAAAGTAAGGTAGGAAATAAGACTACGTTAATAAAATAGTTCTCCCATTAATTTTTAGAAAGCTACACTTTTTAAATTTTTATACGACCCCCTTAGACAAATTTGGTCAATCAGAAAATTTTTATTTTTCATGCAACGAGATCATTAAAAAAACCGCATATCTGTATCTTTAAAATTGAACTAGTTATATTTAATTTAAAATTGAGCATTATGAATGGGGATCATACATCAAATTAGAAAAGTAAATTTGCAACATATCACAAAAAAGATAAAACTGGATGATAATACATAGGATACCCAACCGCGTAGTGAGTACCACTGCTTTATATGATCTCTGTGTAATGCTTTATTTAGATGCATTTGTGATAAAAAAATTTGACATATATTAACGTATTTTTGATCTAAACACTTTCCATCGTCGATTTGTTTATGATCCCTATTTTCACTGATGAAACAGCCTTTCACATGGTACGGAAAAGTGGCATAAGTCAGATTTTTTCCTTTATCATAATTCAGTTGATTTTAAAGATACAGATAAGCGGTTTTTTAATGATCTTGTTGCATTAAAAATAAAAAATTTCTGATTGAACAAATTAATCTAAGAGGGCCGTACAAAAATTTAAAAAGTGTACAAAGTCTTTTTGAAAATGAATGAGAGGACTATTTCATTAACGTCTTATTTCCTACCTTACTTTCAACATTTTTGCAATTTACATTGCCCACTTATCTTCAATAGGTAAAGAACTAAAGCGCGTTTCAATCTTTTTGGGACACCCTGTATAATAATAAACGAAGTTAAGAACTTGCACAACTTCCTTGTATAAAGCAGTCATAGATTACAATTGTTTCGAGGGCATTATAAGTTCCTTCTTCATGCCGAAATAGAACAACTAGAAAATGACGCACCCTAAGAATCTGTTATTCATACTTAAATTTAAAACGCATACTGTTCTAACTGATCTATTTTGGCCTAAAAAAGGAGGACTATAATACCCCCGAAACAATTGTAGTCACCTAACTGACATATTTCTTTTTTATAAAGGGAAGTTGTGTGAGTTCCGGTGTGGTTTCAATAGAAATATTTTTAAATCCTATAAAGTGAACGGTAGCACGCTATAATTGTAATCATTTGGACCCATAAAACCGAATTTTCAACTATTTTCTTGCAAACTTTTGAGAGAAAAACTACTAAAGATGGATTCTGGTATGACAAGGTTGAGTTGGGCCTTACTCCAGTTGATTTATTAACACTTTACAACAAAGTTGAAAAGTGTTTATGACTTTGTTCATTCTGTCTGTCTGTCTGTCTGTCCGTTAGCACGATAACTGCCGTAAAAATGAGTTTATCAAAATGAAATTTTAGTATGTTGTTCAGACGGTCTGTAGGACCTATGGGAATATAAATAAATAATATCACCCAATTAGTTTTTTATTGAACCCGGGTTGAAAAAATGAAATACATTGAACCCTATGGGACCTAATTTTTCAAACATTTTTTAAGTAAATTTAAAATTCACGAATTGCTTCGAAATTTTTAGGAAATATTCACATTATCCCATAGAATATATAAAAAAAAATTCAGTAAAATATGTTAAGTAGTTTTTTTAATTAAAAAAATTATTTAATATAGGGAAAAAAACCAATTCAATTAAATTCTGACTTTGGGATATCTTCCAGAAAGAAAAGAGAGAGATATTATATAATAAATATCTCTCCATTTGTTTAAACGTTTTGCATATGGGAGTGGCTTCATATTTTAAATTAAATTTGGTAGATAACAATTTTTCATTTTTTTTAAATTTTATATAACTCTTCTTGATAAATTTAATTGATGGCATTTTAAATGCACTTTCCTACGTCCTAGAGAGTTAAAATTTGGTACACAGCTTAAATTTGTTGAACATTTTATTCGACAAAAATTTGATGGATCTTTAAATATAGATCATACATTTTTTTCGAAATGGCCTGAAAATAATCCCCGTTCACTTCTATAAATCATTGGTGTAATATTGTTAAAAATTCTGATGTGGACAGCACATGTCTTTCTCTGCAGACTCATATTCGTTCTCTTTATTTATTCAATGATAATTTGAGTTTATCTGCACAACATAAGTATTTTAAATGACATTGAATTTACACGTTAAACTTAAATTTGGTTCTCATTTGATAGCTGGACTTATTGTCAAAGGTGGCGTAGCGAAAACGCGAAAAAACTAGAATATCTCAAGAACGGCTAGTCCTAGAGTAATGGGGTTAGTCTTATTCTTTTTGTTGTCAAAAATCACATATAAAATAGGAATTTAATTGATATAATTGAGCACACGTAGTCTTTTATTTTTATATATAACGATTTTTGCTGGCCATTTCGCAAAAATAGCCCGTTCCTTTTTCCCGAATCGTAGTAGAATAACCTACAAATGATTTATATACAAAATTTTGTTAAATTTGGTATATAAATCACTTGTAGGTTATTGAAATATTATACTCCAAATTTTGTTAAATTTGGTTCATTAGTTTTTAGCTAGAGTGGATAAAGGCAATTTCTGCGGCCATTTCGCAAAGAAGGCAGATTCTTTTATTACGAATCGTACTATAATCTAATGAACATCAGGATTTCCCACAAAAACATACCTACCAAATTGTATGAAATTCGGTCCATTAGTTTTTCAATTAGAGTGGATGTAATATCCACACAGACACACAGAAACATACACAGATACACCCTTACACACACAGACGTCTTCCTAAAAGTAGTTTTTTCGTGTTCTAGAAGTCCCAAAACGTGTAGATCCTTTGAAAATTCGAGTTCCGATCTTCGGCACGATTCCAATACTTTGAGTACATGCACATACACATATATATTATCTGTGTATTATCTGTGTATCTAAATTCCGTGCCTATGCGATTACAATAGTTGTGATTTTAAATGATCCCTAAACTTTTATTATTTCTTCAAGGAAGCCTAATTTTAACATATGCAGAATGCAAATATCTCAAGCGATTGTAAGATGAATTACATAAGAATTGCTGAATTTTTTTCACACAAAATTATTTAGCTCTGGAGTCTGGAATACAAGTTATATGAATGAAATATTCATTGATTTTGCATAAAGAATCAGATGATTTATATTTCGATACAGTTCTAAATATTTAAGTATAATAAATTACTGTAGTACTGTGATAATGTAAAAGATATTACCACTGAATGAATCACATTTTAGAAATTTTTAAATGAAATTACATTTCAGTTGGAAAGTGTTTCATAATCAATGCTTATGCATGATTGATCTTTCTTGTTTGTTTTTCTCGTTGTGAGTTGCTACTAAAGCAACTATTACGATATCCGAAATTCCAAAGAGGTTTTAATTTATCTGATTATTGTGTGAAATTCAAGTATTACCTCATGTGGTCATATTAGCGGGAGAAGACATGTTTAGAAGTTTATTTCGGATATATTATGCTTGCGTAGTGGGATGGGGTACAGTCGGGCATGCAATAAAGCAGCGGATGATACCGTTTAAAATACCAAATGAATTAATACAATTAATCCTTGCTTTAAGTCATGTATTTTTTTCTCTAGTATGAAAATAATTTATTGCAGATCATCTCAAAATATTAAAATATTTTACGGTATCTTTTGCAGTTACATTAAATAGGAAAAGCAGGGGAAAAAAAGTGAAGTTTTCGTCAGTCACAAAGATCAGTCGGAAGTAAAACTTAGCACACTAGGAGATTACACTAAGTTTCAAAATTATGGATTACAATACCCAAGGGCAGGGATTACACCAGTAGGAAGATTCTAGGTGAGTTTTACAGCGGAAAAGCTTAAATGTGTTACAAATCTTGCTATTTTGGGACACCAATTAAATAGACTTCCACATGCATTTCGTGATACACTTCTTGTTTCAGAAATACCCTCAAGAAATAAACAGATCAAGTAAAATTGTAAATGCAATAGTGATGCATGCTACAAATGAAAATATTTGGAGAGGGAAAAAATTTTAATTTTTTATGCGTTTCTATATATTTAGATCTATTTCTAAAATAATCTGTGCAATTAACTAGAGTGTGGCTCCACTCGACTTTCTCATACTAAAATTTAGTTTTAAATAGCTTGTGAGTTTTTTTTTCAACTTTGATGAGAAAATGTTTGAAAAATCTCTACGGTTGCTCCTGATGACGACACAAATATAGCGTTACTCTTCACTTCATAGGACTTGAAAAATTATTTCGATTAATACCCAGTTTGACAATACCTCCACGCCCCCCGAGGGGTGCTAATGATGTCTCAAACACAATAATTGTATCGAAACTATTTTTCACTACAATGATTAAAACTTATTAAGTTTCGTGATCATTGAACCTTAAATAATTTCTTTTATGCTTATGTCAAATTCTGTCCTAATGTGTCATATTAAGACAATTTTAAATTTCGAAGTTTCTGTTCGAATTTTAAAATTTTTTATCTAATTCCATTTTTCCGTTAATAAAGCCAAATAAAGTTTTGTGAAATCCATTAATATTTGTGGCAGCTATCAAGTGCACAACAAATCGACCACAGACAAACAGACGAATATCCGGACAGATGAACATCACGCTAAAAATAATCGTTCATCTCCTAAGGCATGTGGGTTAAGTAGTATCGGGGTGAAAAATTCCATATTTATTTAGTGTCTATGAAAGTCTGACTTTCATAGACACTAAATAATCGAATCTGTCGAAATCAGAAATTCTCTGTTCTTGGACTGGCTGCACGACTCACCTTTCTCAATGATGTCATCAGATCGCATGATCATCACTCCTCAAGAAAGTATATTACGGAGGTGATTTGAGATCACTGGATATCCTAAAATGTTGTGGGAGAAATTTGCATGTTCATTTGTAACAGAAAGACAGGTGGCGCTGTCGTAACGTCCCAGACAGATAAGAAGTGAGGCATCAGAAATTTGTGGACGGAATTGAAGCTATAGAAGCTGGATGTTAACCAGCATGCCACGTCCAACCGTTTTCTATGTAAATTGTGCCTGCCATCGGGAAATAAAGTTTATTCAGACGTATCTGTGTCTATGATTAATGGTGTAGATTCGTGTAACGGAACAGGTGAGACAAATTAAATTCCACTGAACCAATCGAGAAGATTCGCCGACATAGTGGTGCATCGGCCGGGAATACTTCGAGTTGTGACTCACCGTAGTTCATCTTTTAGATACACGTAAAAGCTGATGAATCGTAGAAGGGTAAGTACCTAAATTTTGCTTATTGAATAGTTGAGTTAAAGATTTGAAGGCAAAACGAAAACATGAGTGTAGAAGATACTGTTAAGCGTAGTAAAGCGAAACGAGGCACAATTCGTAGTGCAATAACAAAGATTATAAAGAAAATTGAGGATGAAATAAATAAAAAAGAAGATTCGCGGGCAGAAGTAATTCAGGATTCCATAGCTGTTCTGGTAGAACATAAAGATGCGCTAGAAAAATTGAATGAAATAATTGAAACGCAAATCGAAACAGAGGATTTGGAACAAGAAGTAGAAGGTTCCTTAGAATACACTCAGTCAATAGTGCTGTGCAGATCGCGTTCCAGTAGATATTTGGGGAACTTGAATGCAAATCCGAAGGTAAATCAATTTAGTGCAGACCCGAGCTCGGACATCAAAGTGAAGACAAACACTAAATTACCACGTATCTCCCTAAGCAAATTTGAAGGTGATATTTGTAAATTTCAAGAATTTTGGCCTCAATATAAAGCCGCGATTCACGAAAATGAAACACTTCAAGAAGTCGAGAAATTTAATTACCTAAAATCGTTGCTTAGTGATTCGGCAGCAGCCGCTATAAGAAGTCTTCCTTTAACAGCTGAAAATTACAGAAAGGCAGTAGAAATTCTAGAAGATAGATTTGGGAAAAAGGAAGTTTTAGTTTCCGCACACACTGATCGTTTGTTAAGTTTAGAACCTGTGCGTAAGTCAAATGATGTGTTTGCGCTAAGAAGATTGCACGATGAAATATCGGTACAAATCAGAAGCCTTGAATCACTCGGAGTCAATTCCGACTCATATGGATGTTTATTGTTGCCCATATTATATAAATGCATTCCAAATGAATTTGTGTTACAATTTCATAGGCAAAATAAGGAAACTAATGTAACTGCGTTACTAATGTATCTAAAGGGAGAAATAGAAGCGCGAGAAAGGGCTGAAAACGTAACATCTTACAAATTTGAAAATGCAAGATCTTACGAAAGTAACATGAAATTGGAAACCCCGAAATATTCCAGTCCGATGAAAAGTAAGACCCCATCTGCATTTTGTTTAAATACTATAACAGAAATTCATTGTGCATTTTGCAATGAAAAACACAATTCCGAAGATTGCAACTTAAACTTAGAACAGCGAAGAGATTCTTTACGTAAGCAAGCAAAATGTTTCAGATGTTATAAAAAATTCCATCGTAAGAGCCAATGCAGATCAACTCAAATCAAATGCTTAAATTGTTTGTCAAAATGGCATCAGAAATCCCTCTGTGTGCAAGCATTCCAGACAAAACCTTCGTCGTTAATCCATGAACAAAATAATCAAAGAAAATGTGGATCTGGAACTTCGGGTGTATATTTTCAGACTTTGCGGTGCAAATTGATTGGAAGAAATGAAATGGCTAAAGTTCGTATATTATTTGATACGGCCGCACAGAGAAGTTTTATAAAACGGGATCTATCCCGAAGAGTGGGATTGGAGGTTATTGGAAACGAGTCGATCAAAATACATAAGTTTGCGGAAAGTCAAGATCCTCCCGTCAGTACTCAAAATAGAGTACGCATTTTATTGAAAGACATGAGCTCAGATTATGTGGTTAGTTTGGAAGCATTAGAAACGGAAAACATTTGTCCAGATATAATAGGAGCACCTAGCGCTGAATTGTGTGATGAAATTAAATTATTGGGGTTTAATTTGTTAGATGTTTCTGATAGTTTAAAGGATGAAGGAAATAAAATAGATATATTAGTAGGGAGTGATTATTATTGGTCAATCATGACGGGAAAAGTTAAACGTCTTTCACCAACCGTCGTTTTGAATGAGACGAAGCTTGGGTGGATGATTCATGGTAGATACTCTAATGTAATTAATTCGAATAATTTATTGAGCTGTATGACAATGCATGTTTCTATTTGGGACGAAAATAATGAAGATAAAGCGTCGATTGAACTTCAAAGATTTTGGGAACTTGAAATTTTAGGGATTAGAGGCGAACCTACAGATTCAGATTTGAAAACATGCGACAAACAAATACTGGAACAATTTGAAAGAAATATCGAATTTAAGAATGATAGATATGAAGTGAAGTTACCTAAGGTATCCGATACAGTTGAACTTCCTAACAATTACGAGATCGCAAAAGGAAGAATTAAAATTTTGATTAAACGATTTCAGAATAAACCTATATTGTTTAAAGAATACAAGGCCGTCATTGACGAATATATGTCTTCTGGAATAGTAGAAATGGTTAAATCGCAGAACATAAATTCAACTAATGGAAATTTGACATATTATTTGCCACATCACCCGATTCGTGATTTGGTAACAGGTTCATCTACAGTAGAAGAGATTTTGAAATTATCAAAAGAATCCACAGATATTTTACAAAAAGCTAACATGTCCCTACGTAAATGGCAAAGTAATTCCGTTCTTGTAAAGGAATATTTAAAATCCTTGAACGTGGATATACTTCCCGACACATCAGGTAATGCAACTCCATTTAAATTTTTGGGTTCAATATGGGACACGGATAAGGATGTTTTAAGATTAGATAATCGTAAGTTTTCCGAATTTGTGAATTGCCAGGAAAAAACTAAGAGAGCTGTAATCAAAGCGGCTGGGAGAAAATTTGACCCAGGTGGATTCTTATCTCCACTTACGGTCATTATAAAAATTATCTTTCAATCACTGTGGGAGCTGAGATGGACTGTTTCGAATATTGTTCGGCATGCTCAACCATCGAATCAACTAACAGGCCAACTTCCGAAGGACAGAATTTCGGAATCGCCCCCATTCAGCATTATCGGGTTGGATTTCGCTGGGCCGATTATCGTAAAATCATACAAGAATAATACTACAAATTCCTGCATTGTGTTATTTACGTGTGCTACAACCAGAGCTATGCATTTAGAATTGTCATCAGACATGACAACTAATTCCTTTCTTTTAGCATTTCGCAGATTTCATATCAAGTCAAGGTGTGTCATGGAAATTCATAGTAGAACGTGCCCCTTGGTGGGGAGGATTTTACGAGCGACTTGTAAAATTATTATTAGTGAAAAATTTGTGTACTCTCAGAAGGAGTACAGGTGGGGAGCTGTGGGAGAAATTTGCATGTTCATTTGTAACAGAAAGACAGGTGGCGCTGTCGTAACGTCCCAGACAGATAAGAAGTGAGGCATCAGCAATTTGTGGACGGAATTGAAGCTATAGAAGCTGGATGTTAACCAGCATGCCACGTCCAACCGTTTTCTATGTAAATTGTGCCTGCCATCGGGAAATAAAGTTTATTCAGACGTATCTGTGTCTATGATTAATGGTGTAGATTCGTGTAACGGAACAGGTGAGACAAATTAAATTCCACTGAACCAATCGAGAAGATTCGCCGACAAATGTTTCAAACCTATTGTTGTTGACGATGTTTTTATCGATGATGCCGAAGTGATTGAAAATGGAAAGATGAAATAGAAGTCCAGATGGAAGTCTACATTGTATGTCACTAAGTAAAAGAAGTTTCTGTTTTCGAATTTAAAATTTTTTGTAAGTAGTAACTTGCAACGTTTTCCATAAGTCATTATTTTTTATGGAGTGTGTTGTTATTAATTACACAATCTTAAAAGCATCTCAAGTTTATTCGAACAGCTGTTAGAACAGTTATTATTTTTTCTCTCTAAAAATGTTATATTCTGATAATTCTAACATTCTGATAATTCTAACAAGGAAGTAAGTGTCCCCCATCAAAAAATTATATGAAAGTTTTAAATCGCAAATAAATCGTTTATGATAATAAAAGTTACATAAATGGAGTTCTAGTTTCTTCAATATTGCATCCGCACAATTACGTGACGTGTATTCGTCCTTTAGTGTTATTGTACATATCTTACAGACACAGTGCTAATATTGAGGGATATGAAAAAATACGTTTGAATATTAACTTTAAATCAATATAGCAGATAAAAAAAGAAAATTAAATTTTGGTGTTCAATTTTACTGAGATCATAAAGTATATTTCATTTTTAAAATATGAAAAGTATTTAAAACGGTGTTAAACAAAATTTGTGACTATAGAATATGTTTTGCATAGCACATGCTTTGAAATGTATAATAACAATAAGAATGCTTTTAATTTGTTCTTGCAGTTGTATAGTTTTGGTTTCGAATGTTTTTTTGTCTTCTCTAAATCTTGTGCAATTTTGGCTTCGAACGTTTGTTCCGTCTTCTTTAGCAGTTGTATAGTATTAGTTTTGCACGTTTTTTCTGTCTTCTGGCATGTTTGTTACATCTTCCTTCGCAGTTGCATAATGATGGTTTCGAACGTTTCTTCTGTCTTCTTTCTTAGTTGTATAGTTTCGGTTTCGAACCTTTCTTCTGTCTTCCTTCGTAGTTGTATAGTTTCGGTGTCGAACATTTCTCTTGTCTTCTTTCAAGTTTGTTATGTCTTTCGCATAATGTCAGTTTCAAACGTTCCTTCTGCCTTCTTTCACGTTTCTTATGTCTTCCTTCGTAGTTGCATAAAGTTGGTTTCGAACGTTTCTTCTGTCTTCTTTCGTAGTTGTATATTTTAGGTTTAACACGTTTCTTCTATCTTCTTTCGTAGTTGTATATTTTAGATTTAGCACGTTTCTTTTGTCTTCTATCGCAATTTTATAGTTCCGAATTCATACGATTTTTCAGTCTGTCTTCTTTCATAGTTGCATAATTTTGGTTCCGTACGTTCGTTCTAGACCGGAAATTCGGAAGACCTATAATTTCAGTTTGGAAAGTTTGTTTGGTCTTTTTCAAATTTGTATAAGTTTGGTTTGTTTTATCAAATTTCTTGGATTTGTAGACAAACTAAAAATATACAGTCCAGTCATATTATTGTGATCACCAGCAAATATCCGGAGTAACGGCCGTGTGCATAGTGGACAGCAGCTAGACGGGCTGGGAGTGACTCAATAAAGTGCTGGAAGGTGTTTATAGGTATGTGGAGCCATGCTGACTGCAGTGCATCTGACATTTGCTGAAGGGTGCGTGGTGGAGGAGAATCCATAGAATGAACACCCCGATCGAGGTGGTCCCACAGATGCTCAATTAGGTTTAAGTCTAAGGAGTTAGGGTGCCAGGAGAGTACTTTGAAGTTTTTATTGTACTCTTCCAACCACTCTCGGACAGTTCTTGCTGTGTGGCACGTCGCACTGTCGATCTGGTAGATCCCATCCGCCTCAGAGAATGTAATCAGCATCTATGAGTACGTGGTCTGCAAGGAAGAATTCATAACGAATTCGGTTCATATTGCCTTACACAGGTATGAGTTGACCTAAAGAATGTCACGAAAACATTCCCTAGACCATAACGCCGGCCGCTGTCCCCACCGCCTTATGTTCATCCAGCAATGACTGATGAGCGATTGTTCTCCGATCTTTCATGCCTTAAACGCCAACGTTCATCCGTTCGATAAAGCAGAAAACGTGACTCATCGGAGAAGGCAATCTTTTGCCAATCAGCGAAGGTCTAATTCCGATACTACCGTGCAAATGTAAGCCTTTTCTGTCGATGCATCTTTGTTAGCATAGGTACAGTGATCATCCGTCTACTTCGGAGGTTCATACACAGAAGGGTTCGCTGAACCGTCGTTTGAGATACACTTCCTACAGCCTTCTGGTTAATTCGGTCAATTAGTTGTTCCACTTTAGCACTGCGACCGGACCTCACAAACCTTCGGAACCGACGTTCACCTATCATATCAATGTCGCGTGGATCGCCCAGTTTCACGTCGCTTATTTGCAATGGCGCCGTTTCTCCATTGAAGATACGCTTTAACCACAGTAGCACGCGAACTGTTCACAAACTGCGATGTTTCGTAAATACTGCCACCCTTAGCCAGAAATTCGATAACCATGCCTTTTTCAAGTCTGACAAATTGCTCCTTTTAGCCATAACTGCAACGCGTGATATGTTTTCAAAATGCCTGCACCGCACCTTATATACCCACCAAGCCAGCTCACGACACCTGCTCTCTTTCATCAGCTATACGCTGTTAACGCCAAAAGTAGGAGATGTGAGGTATAATGTCACTCGACCCTGCATTTAATTGTGGATTGAATTACCACCGAAGGACCAACAGATAACATTATGCATTTTTTTCATATATGAAAGAAACATGTAGAAATACAGACGAACATCGATAATCTTTACGAATATAAACACTAGTTTTTAATATATATTTAAAGATTATTCCGTGAACACGGAAACTAGTAGTAAAAAAGGCTAAAATATTCTCTTTCTTCAATATCTTGAATTCGAATTAGTTCTGGGAAACAATTCTTTCTGGCTCGAAACAATAGTATGGCAAAGTTAAAAAAAAAGGAAATAAGAAAAACACATCTTGGTCTTAAAATGACATGGTTTACATACCACAGATTTTAATATTGCAAAAAATCATTAAAACCAGCATATTTTATAAAATTTAATTTTTTTATTATGCAGCATTTTTCCATTATTACTTAATCTACTTTCTGCCCAATGAATACTATTTTTTTTTCTTATACAAGAAATTCATTTTTCGCTCAAATTGTTTTTCATTATTTTTTCCGCTCTGTGATCTGAAAGAATTTAAGCATACACGTAATCATAAATTTGAGTACCGTGTTTTCTAAACTAAATTATCCAAATTACATTTTCATTTTTTTAAAATGATATATATTATATATATATATATATATATATATATATATATGTATATATATATATATATGTCTGTGTGTGTGTGTGTGTATGTAATGTGGTGTTCTTTGTGAGATTTCTCTTAATTAGAAATTTGAGAGTTTTGTTTTGATTCACAGTCCTATGAACTCATTTTTAGTAATTTTTTTTTATTTGTAATGAGTATTTGACGTGGGTAGCATACCACAATATCTATTTTAATTCATTTTACTTTCCCGACAATAGAAGGTAATATATAGGAACGCGTTGGTTTAAAATTGCAACACAATTTCGACAGATTTTCATGTTTTAAGCACTCGAGAGAAAACGAAATATGTTAATGTCGAGAAGTTTAATGCCCCAAAGCTTTAATTTCAAGTTTTCAATTATTGACCATACCATGGAGGTAAAAGGGACCAATTTTCTCTAATTTCATGGGTCATACAATTCAGCTCAAACTAATTTATCCACAAGTCAATTTGTTTTTTGCATTTATTTTATTGTTTAAAACATAAAGGAAACAACCATTTTAAATTATTTTAAGAGAACGCATAATGGAAGTTTCTCTAATTCCACGATTTAAATATTCTAACTCTAATTTTTTAAATTGGGAATACCTCTCGATATTAACTTTCTCATTCAGCTGAATCATGAAGATAAAAGGATGGTCTCAGCTCTAGCTCCATGAACTCAACGCGGTTTGCAGTTTAGTGTCTTTAGGCATTAAAATCTCATCACCATGTAATTACATCATGTTGTGGCAACACAGTCGACCTGAGATATACACCCTTTATTTCTCCTCGATAGGCTACACAGATATGGATTGAGTGTTGTCGTTTATTATATAAAATAAATTGTGGCTTAATGTTTAAAAAATGTTTGTTACTTTGTCTTTGACAGGTTTAAATACTAGTTAATATATAATTGCGCATTTTTTTTCTTGTAAGCAAATGTTTTTAAAACTAAGTTTCCATCTTTAATATTACTAAAATTGTAATTTATTAACATCTTTCAAAATCGATATATAGCTTAAAGGACAAATCTATAATCAAATGCATATATTCACTTTCAGTGAATTGTCGACGCGGTGGTCAAGCGATCAAGGACAGGCGTTTCCTTGTGATCTCTCGGTTGCCGGGTTGTGGGTTCGAGTCCCACCTGCGGGCATGGATGTTGTGATGTTGGGCGCGATGTGTTCCGATCCCCACTGGTGCGCTGGGGCAACGTCATGTGACGGGTAAGAGGTTCACTGCTCTGGCCATTGTATAGGATACATTGACTGTTCATGTTATATGTTCGGGATATTTATTCTGTTTGTATGATGTATGTCTTATTCTCTGCCATTTGAAAAAAAAAACTTTCAGTGAATTTGTGCCTCTTATCTCCCAAACAATTTTGGGCTTCCATAAAAATGGTGTCAAACAGACCAATCTAATATTATATTTGGCAACAAAAATCTATATAATAATTGTTTAATGTGTTTTAATGTTTTTAACAAACTGCCAAAAGTCCGTTCTTAGAAGGTTGTTAAGGGCGCATGCTGTTTGCTATGCTGCTTGGCCTGAGGAAGGAGACTTATAACACCCACGAAATAATTGTAGAATTCTAACTGATATATGCTTGCTTCTTCAAGGAGGTTTTGAGAGTTATTTTTTTACAAGTAGCAATTTTGGGAGTGGAACAGCCTACTGGAATTAGCACGCTGGAATTGCATTTGGACGACATTAGTTCGATTCCAGGATTTGTCTAAACTGCCCCGTGTACACCTGCCATACTGACACATTAAACATGTGGGTTCGTAAGTTCTTCTGAGAGGTTGATGGTAGGAGAAAAATGGCACGGTCCTTGTGGCTGCCCCCCCCCCCCCCACACTGGGTTCCGGTCTAAATTGGGTGGCACTTTCTGGCCATCCAAACATATACCTTACACTTTCGGGTAGGTCAGACGATTTGGGTCAAAGAAGTAGTAGACGTTTTATTGTGATAATGTTGTTCACCCTAAATATTTGGATGAATGAAGAATTATCCAAACCAAAATATTTTACAACATATTTTACAATTTCATGGATAACATCCCGCTTGTTATTTATCCTCTAGTAAATAAATAAAAACACTAAATAGGTTGTTTTCAAAAAATTATTTTCTTCATCATATATATATTTTTTTTTTGTTATTCATCCCGCTCTGCTGTGTGGAAGAATTTAATTAGGCTTATCATAAACTTCAGAGGCGCTGTAGTTAGCCAAATAAGAGTAAATATACCTTTTTATCTTTTGAAATATTTCGTTTATATGCAAAGTAGTTTTTATCAAAAATGTTAGGGCCTTATTATCATTATATCAGTAATTTATACCCCAAAGAAATTTAAAATGTAATATTTTTTTTTCTTTTTTTTTTTTTTTTTTGAAAAAAATGTCTCATACCTACTTTCATTGTAAGTGTTTTCATTCAATTTTCACTTAATACCTGTTTTAAAAACAAATCAATTGTACTTTGTGTAACAATGTATTGAAAATGGATTACATCAGAAGGATAAATACAAAGTCAAAAATCTGATGTGGACAGCACATAACTTATATAATGCAATGAATTTACTACTTTTACAACAACAAAAAAAAAGGTTATTTTTATAATAGATACTTATATTCTTTCCAAGATATTGAATTTTCGTCAATAATCGCCATTTTTATCCATTTGGCGAAATTTCCGTTTATTTTCAACATTTAAAAATCGCCAAGTTGACGACATTCGCCAAAATCTCGCCAAGCGTTATGGCCGGAGAAATATGTTATTCTTATAGCAGTTAAATAATTATTGGCGTTCAAATACAAAAGTGTTACTCAAATTATCTTTTCTCATGAGTGGAATGAGCTAGATACACGAGTATGATGTCACCAACTTTATCGCATGATATTATATACGAAAAGTGAACATGTTTCTCAAGAGTTAATATTTTTCTTAGTTTATGGGATTTTTTGATAAATTTATTTGAGAAATAGGCAATATCTCGAGAATGGTTTATGCTAGTATTCAAAAGTTTATGTCAATCGTATTTTCTAAAGAAAATTACATAAGAAATGTTTATTTGCGTAACTTTATTAAAGGTTTACATTTTTTGATGATTTTTTCCAAATTTTACTCAAAAATTTGGGGGTTCTGTACATTCGATGATGTTTGAAAACAATAGGCTTCCAATATTCACGGATGTTAATTTTTGTACCAAATTTCATTCAAATCGCTTCATTCGTTCGTGAGATATCGTCTCCACAGACTCACTGACACACACACACACAGATCACCTCAAAAATGTTCGATTCGTGATCAGGGATACTAAAAACGTGCTCTCCCGTCACAATATTTTCCTTTTATATTATACTATGTATATAAGAAAATTAAAAATGAATATATGTTCCTGAATGTGATGAGAGCATATTTTGGGATACTTTACAAAACAAGGATTATAATTAGAATGACGGATTATTAAATCAAAACTCGGGTTATTAAATCTAAATATTAAATGGATTGAATGTAATCATTATTATATATGCAATTTCTATGTTATCACATTGTTCCCTCAAATTCTGTTAATGCCAAAATGCAATTCCTTTGTGAGTACCACGCGGTTTTATTTTTAGTCGCATATGACCAAAAATGTTGCGATAGCTAAAAATTATTTTTTATCTTTTAGTGCAGTTTCCTAAACAGTGTAACTTAAAAAGCTTTTATAATATTTTATATATTTTTTTACTTTCCTTATATACATAATGTATAAGGAGAGTATTGTGATGGGGTCGAAAATTCGAATTCGAGTTTTAGACGGGAGAGCACGTTTCAAGCTTCCCTGATATCACGAATCGAACATTTTTGAAGCGACGTGTGTGTGTGTGTGTGTGCGTGTGTGTGTGTGTGTGTGTGTGTGAAATTATGTGTGTGTGTGTGTGTGTGTGAAATTATGTGTGTGTGTGAAAGTATGTGTGTGTGTGTGCGTGTGTATCAGTGAGTCTGTGGAGACGATATCTCATGAACGAATGGAGCGATTCGAATGAAATTAGGTACAAAACTCACAATCCGTGAATACTGGAAACTTGTTGTTTTAAAACTCAATCGAATGTTTAGAACCCCCTTAAATTTTCAAGTGAAATTTTGAAAAAAAATCATCAAAAAAACAAAACCTTTAATAAAATTACGCAAATAGACATTTCTTATGTAATTTTTCCTTAGAAAACGATTGATATAAACCTTAGAACGCTAGCATAAACCGTTCTCGAGATATTGTACATTTTTCAAATTCATCTATCAAAAAATCCCATTAATTATTAACTGTTGAGAAACGTGTTCACTTTTCATACGTAATATCATGTGATAAATTTGGTGACATCATTCTCATGGATCTAACTCGTTCCATTCACGAGAAAAGATACTTTGTGTAATACTTTTATATTTGAACGCCAATAGTCATTTATCTGATGTTAGAATAACTTATTTATCCGTCTATAACGCTTGGCGAGATTTTGACGACGAATTTAGCGGAATATCGCCAACTTGGCGTCAATTTTAAATATTGCCAAATTAGCGAAAATTTCGCCAAATGGATAAAAATAACGCTAAATCAATGAAAATAACAACTAATTGAAGAAAATTCAACATCTTGGAAGGAATATAAGTATCTACTATAAGAATAACATTTTTTAACTGGAAAAGTAGTAAATTCATTGCATTATATAAGGAAAGTCATATATTGCCCACATCAGATCTTTTCATTTAAAATACGACACAACTCGGTGTGTCACACATATTTCGTTAACGTGTTTAACATTGAAAATATTTCAAGCTTCTTCCAACAAAAGTTGGAAATTTTCTGGCGGGTTTTTTTTTGTTCATTACTTATAGGGCAGAATGCTTTGTGGTCTCACTAGTAATAATACAGATGTCTGCCTGTTTATTTGAATCTAACTGTAGAAAATCTAACGTATAACCATGGAATACGATACAGAGGTACTCAGGTTTCTGAGAGAAACCATTTCGGGAACCTGCATTCTTTTTAAATTCAAATTAGTTGCTTATAATTGAAACGCCATTTTATGCGATTTTTGCCCAAATCGGTTTCTTAGCGATCGAAAATATTACCACAGAGTTTCCAGTTTGATACCATTGGACAGATCAAAAGACGATCATTTTAATAAGCTTTATATTAGATTCATAAGATAAATCCTTCATATTAACTCATTTTTTATTCATTTTTACTTTCCCTGCATTAAAAACATTTAAAAAATTAAGAAAAATACTTATTTATAAATAAATATTAGTATCATATTTATTATACAATCTGCATGTTATAAGCAGATAAAGTTTTAATAGCGATTACTAAACCATTGATACGTATGTCTGCGGCGGCTCAAGTTTACGCAATCCACGTACGATACATGCAATAACGATAACCACACTCCATACGATAACAATACCCCAGCTGCGTGAATGCATGCTGAATACGGGCTGGCCATGTGGGCAGGACGTAGCTCACAATAGACGCCAAAATTTACGATCTTGCGCGAAAATACATCCCAAGGAAGCTTTTATTTAGCATGTTTTATTATTTATTGTTGTAAAACAATATAAAGTTCACAGTTTTAAAATGATTGTACATTTTTCATCAATAATATAACCAGTGCTGACGAGTGCTATCAGCCGCGAATTTGATCAAACTGATCTGCTCAACTGGTAGTCGGGCATTGGTAGCAGAATTGATCCATTTTAGTTTTATTTTATACTATACTTTGAAGATAAATTCAGTCCTGTCAGAATGCAAGGTGTCAGGGAAAGCCATTTGCCAAACTAATGAATTGAGATGTATTAGGGTTACTGTATTTTTTATGCAAGTGTATAATAAACCCCTAAGGCGCTGCAGGATAAGCAAATTTTAAGGGGCTGACCCCCTTATTTCGGGGGTTATCTCGATTCTTGTTAGATAACGAAAAAATAACGATGTTAAATAACGATTTTGTCATAGCGGGTTCCGAGGACTTCTAAAGTCACCACGGATACCGGCCAGACACGGCAGACCGAGAGTCTAACTCTCCAAATTTATAACCCAGGTTCGAAACACTCCTCCCGTCAATTGGAAGAATTCCAATTGATGACCTGTGAAGGAAAACCCAACAAAAACCGAGGAAATTACCTTTACCTTCAAGATTTCTCCAGAAGCTGAAAACATTTAAATACAATTCAAATTCTACTCAAATAAGAACACAATTTTAATTTCAAATCCAATATTTATTAATTATTCAAGAAATGGAGTTGCAGATCAAATACAATTACTGATTTAATAATTTAACCACTGGACCTCTCTTTACCAAACATCATCGGCTCTTTGCCGGAACTTTAATAATAATTCAATAAATCAAATAATCTCACATAAATTTCATATATTCTAATTTAGCAAAATAAAGGTATGGTCAGAGAGAATGCACACACCCGGGGAACGTTAAAGGCTTAAGTATTATCTGTATTTCAATACAGTAAAAATTCCATTTAAATTACTATGGCTTAGATGATGCTTCATTATGAAGAAGGAAACTGTAGTTAGAATATATATGTATAATGCTGGCAGAAGATCCTATGGATGAAAAGTTCTGCAGTGGTCGATGCACAAGTCCAGTCAACAGCCCAACGGCAGACTAAGCGTTAAAGTCTTACCTCAAGAAATTCTTGGAAGGACTCATGGCAGAAAGAGCACAGGCATCCGCTGGTAGTTTCCCTCGGGGCAACATTGCCCCGCTCCAACAGGAACGGTCGAACCGCAGTTTCCGGAATGATACCGGATCAGGTCAGTCCAGGGAACAGCTTCATATTTGCCTTTTCTGGTCCCGGTACTCGAACAAGGTGGATGAGGCATCATCTCCAACGCCTACACGGCGGACGACGGTCGGCTAGGGCAAGGCATCATCAGATCTCGGAAGTGGCGACGGTAACAGCAGTGGCGAGGTGGCAGCAGTGGCGGTGGTAACAGCAGTGGCGAGTGGCATCTCTCCCGACCCTCACAACACGGTAACTCCGCCTGAGGGCTAAGTCCCGCGTCGACGTGAGTTCGCAGATGTTTCCAGGGAGAGAGCCCCGAGTTACAATTTACGCAGCTTATATACATTCCAGATGGATCCAGAACCCGTCCAATAGAAAATAACATGGGCTCACAACTTCTCCTCTCCACCAATCGAAAATTACATCCAATTCAAAATCATCCACAGTTCCGCCCCACAACGGACGATTCCAAAGGCACGCGTATCTGCCGCGTGACAACAAGGAGACATCTGTCTCCGCCAGCAAGCCAGACTAACAGGCGTCGTTCCCAGAGTGTGCGAGAATTATATAACGAAATAAAAATGGCACAAATTACTACTGATTTAGATACTTCAACATCTGCTAAAATATATACATTGACAAGAGGGTTCCAGGACACAGATTATTTAAATAAAAGTTTAAAAAGTACAGAAGTTATGCATTTTACAAAGGAGTGACGAATTCCGTCACGACAATTTTAAGAGTAAATAACGATTTTAAAAGTAAATACCGATTTTAAAAGTAAATAACGATTTTAAGAGTAAATACCGATTTTAAAAGTAAATAACGATTTTAAGAGTAAATACCGATTTTAAAAGTAAATAACGATTTTAAGAGTAAATACCGATTTTAAAAGTAAATAACGATTTTAAGAGTAAATACCGATTTTAAAAGTAAATAACGATTTTAAGAGATAAAATTTTATTATTCTGGATGCAAAAAATTAAAACTCAGAGATATTAGAAAACACGATTTATATTATACATCTGCAAGCCGGCGTTGTTGCTGAGGGGACAATTTATATTTTGTGTATAATTGAAGCTTTTTTATTCTTCTTTCTCTCTCTTCTTTAATTTTCTTCCTTTTCCTGTTTTTTAATTTAATTGGGCATTTGTGAACAACTAAACAAGTGATTTGAATAATTTTTCTTGGACATTCACTTTTCTCTTTAGTAATTTACCGTTCATTCATTATGTCCCACCTCCTGTTTCTCAATCCTAGAATTTTTACTCCATTTTCTTCTCTCGCTGTTTGCTGTTCTTGTGTCTGTTGCCGGTCTTTCCCTGACGAGTGAAGGTTGGGTGTTTTATCTGTCCTGACAAATAAGGCTGTTTTAGCCTTCAAAATTTGTCTATACTATTAATTGTGTATCGTATGCTGCTTTTAAAGAAGTTATTATAATATTATTCTTTAGAAGCGAATTGAGTTGTGCGTATTTTTAGTTTGCCTTATTGCCTAAATGTTTGATTGTCTTTGGGAGGGAGCTAGATTGTATACATTGATTTTTAGGTTTCCTTTCCCTATTTTGTGGGGGGAACAAAAATGCTTAGAACTAATTTTGCAACGCTCTACGACTTTGCAATTTACTTTTGTACCCTATCTCAAACGGGAAGCTAGATAGCCTCCTTTAACCCCCTAAAAAGGGACCAACCCACCCCTTAAGGTGTTCTCATCGTATAGCGGGGGATCTCTTATAATCCTGCATAAAAAATGCGACAAATCTAATACTTCGTGAGTTATTGGCCTAGACAGTGATTTTTCTCGTCACCCAGTATAACGAAACTTAAAGGACCAAAATATTTGTTCGTTATATCGCTACTGCAGTATAAATAATAAAGGATTGTATTGGAAATTGTTTTTCTTTTTATTATCAATGGTTCCGCCCAAATGTTAATAAGTTATGAGGTCGAATGTTTTCGCCCAGTTCACTCAGGACCGTGAGTACTATAGCTTCAGATCCAAACATATAAATCGGGTAGTGATGCCTATCACGGATAATCGATGTTGGAAGGCGTGAAGCAGGTCTCTCCATACACTCAGTCTCCTGGAAAAGAGCCCAGTCGAGTCTGTGATAACGTCCAAGGGTAACCCCGAGAGTCCATCAATTCTTTAACGCGAGATTCAGTAGAGAGCAGCCCGACCAACCGGCGAAGGTCGTACAGCAATATTGCAGATGCCGAGAGGGCGTTGTTACATTGAATTTTGCAATCGCAATGTAACATTGCAGTTTCAGAGGAGGAAATCGACCTAAGAAGACGGTCCCTCAAACAGCGAGGCAATTATTATTACGGTCCTGTTAACGCAGCTGCACAGGACATAGTCCGAAGAAGAAAGGGTGCTTCTCAATTTCAGGTAAGCATCAGATATTGTAATGAACGGAAGGGGTTGACCCAGCTGACCCGAGAGGTCAAGATATATCACATGGACCATGGGAAAATGGTCGTGAGAACTTTTCACATATAAAAACAAAACGGTAGGTTTCTTACATTTCAAGAGGGAACCTAGCCAATAATATAGCCGAAGGGTGTAGTTTAAATTTACATAACCAATTATAGATAGGGGCGCCTTGTAGGAGGGGGGGGGGCAGAGAGAGCGAGAGAAATTTTAAGTTGGAAGTTTGAAATCTAGGACTTGAAAAAGAACAGCCGTGGAGAGTAGTCGCGAGAGACAACGAGCAGAAAACGAGCCTTGATCCGTGAAAAATAGCCGGACAAACCGTGGTCTTCAATGATGACAGAGGTAAGCTCAATTCTATACATAATTTGCATGAATGCTTATTTTGGCCCTCTACCTAGGTTAACCTGAGCCAAAAGGCGATGAAAGGCATTCAGTGATCTTAGATATTGTTAGGATTTGAATCTTTTAAGGAATGTATTTTAAGGAATGTAATTCTATGAGTTGCAATCTTAAACGGATATTGGATGTTTTTCTCTAAATAAATATTATTGTTTTGTTATTAAGTAAGGTTCTTCATTTTAAATACTTGTGTAATTTATCTTAATTAGCTTTCGTATACGATGACGGCCTTTTTCGCGTTCTTACCAGACGTGTGGGATAACCACGTAACAAGCGTGACGTCAGTAATGTTATCTGTACAATTTTTTCAGCAGTTCTCCCGTTTCTATTGAAAGCCCCATGCACCTGACACATGTCAGTCAATGCAAATAAAAGAGCTTATGTAATGTTATCGGTACAATTTTACAGCAGCTCTTCCGTTTCTATTGAAAATCCCATACGCCTGATACATGTCAGACAATGCATATAAAAAGACTGATGTAATGTTATTGGTACAATTTTACAGAAGCTTATCCGTTTCTATTGAAAGCCCCATATGCCTGATACATGCCAGCCAATGCAAATGAATGAGCTGAAAGTAATGTTATCGGTACAATTTTACCGCAGCTCTTCCGTTTCTATTGAAAGCCTCATACGCCTGATACATGCAGCCAATGCAAATAAAAGTGCTTATGCAATGTTATCGGTACAATTTCACCGCAGCTCTATTGGTTGTCAGGAGAAAAAGCGTATACTCTTTTTTGTGGTGCTGCCATCTAGTGTTGGTTGCGTATTCTTTGCTGTCTAGCTCACTATTGTGGTGCAACTGTTTTGACCCCTTTTAGGTTTGAATTTGGGACCAAGAGCGCCGTATTCTATAACGTTAGACCAAAATATAGATACCAAACTCCTTTCCGAACTTATATACCTTATTCCTTTGGGTGGGGCAGACGGTCTGGGTCGAAAGAAAGAAAGTTTCCAACTTATAATTCGGATGGTGATGCCTAGCATGGTCGATAGATGTTGGAAGACATGAAGCCAGTCACTACACAACCAGATCTATTGCTATAAACAAGCTCTTTATACAGGTTGCTCAGTATTATAATTACAGTCATGAGGCATATCGTACAGTAAGTAAGCACCGCTTTAAATTTAAATAATTGGTTTCACATATCTGTTCATTTAATTCTCCCAAAATAAATTATTTCATTCGATATGTGCTCCGAAATTTCATTTATTTGATTATCTTCGGAAATATATATTTATTATTTACATCTTACTGCAAAAAGTAATGAATTCTTAATACAGTTTGAATCTGATCAGCATAAAAATAATTTTATAGCCTCTTTCCAGAATTTCTTTTAAAGCAGAAATGTCATTAAGAGGGCTCGAAATTTAATTAAGAAACATATAATGCGCCATCCAAATTTCGATATCCATCTAAAATTTATTTCTTTATATATGGGAGAACAGAAAAAAGATGAATGTATAGATGTTACAGCTTTTGCATGAATGAATAAGCTCATTTCCTTTAAATGCTAAATTTAATTTCAATCATGATTTTACATTCATACATTATTTGCCTGAACCTTTGGCGAAAATTTTCCTGAAACAGCGATATTTCCAAAGGTAAATATGTTTTTAAAGATCGAAGTATAAATTTAAAAATATAAAGAGTGCAAAGCAATCGATTGGTTTCGGAGGAAGAAAATAGTCGTCTTCGTCAGGAGAATGGAACGCAGTAGTTACAAGGGGAGATAACATTTACGTAAATAATATTTGTGATCGGAGTATTTAACTGAAATTGGAGGGTTACGAAAATTGCAAACAATTTGGACGCTTATATCTCCGAACCTAACAGATAATAATGAAAACAATTTATGCTTATTTGTCGACAATGGGGTACGATCGATTAAAATCGATTAAAATTTTCAAGGGAATTAAATTTTAAGAAATACAAAATTTAAATTTTTATACGGCCCCCGTACAAAAACATTTTCAATGAGTAAATTGTGCCCCATACACTAAAAATTTATGTACAAAATTTCAGCATTTTATCATAAAATGTCCCAGAGATATGAAAAGACAAAAATGCTGACTTAAACCACTTTTCGATGCATCAACATGGGTTCTCAGAGGAGAAAAATCATGTCGACAGATGACGTTTCAGGGGTCATACACAAATTAGAAAAGAAAACAATGATTACATAAATAAGAAATAATTTTGCTCCTTATTGGTACAAAAATATCTACACTGTGTAGAAGTAATAACTTCACACGAAGATTACAAAGCTTGTTCAAAATGCTTTCCATCCATGCCAAAGACCCATTAAAGATAAGAGGCAGATATGTTTGCCTATTGTGCACTTCTGCGTTGCGTCACTTGCACTCTTTCTGTAAGCATTTACATTTTAATTTGTGATTCATTCCTCAGCAACTTTGTTTAAACATATCTCTGGTACTTTTTGTGATAAAGTGCTGAAATTTTGTACATCGCCTTATTAGTGTATGGGGCAGATTTTACTTATCGGAAATGTTTTTGTAAGGGGGCTGTATAATAATTTAAATTTTGTATTTCTTCAAATTTAATCCCCTGAAAATTTTTATCGATTTCATAAAATTCTATACCTTTTTTAACGAAACTTTGTAATTTATTATATATGTCTAAGATCAATATTTAAGGAATACAAGCCGAGGTCAATGTTTTTGGGATATCCTGTATATTCGCAAAGTTATTTAAAATTATAATAAATAAAAATATGTTTAAATAATTCTTTAAATTACATTTTAAACAAGAGAGGCTCGGCTTTTTAACCTCAATGGACGCTACGCCACTAGTAAACAGTAAAAGACTAAAATTTTCAGTAGAGAATCTAGTTTAGACATCAATAAATTGTTTTTATGGAGCTCTTTGCTATTTTTAAGCAATCGTTCAGACCGTTCGACTTTCTTGAAGGTTTCGGCTGAAAAAGATTGTAAATTTTCTAGTTTATAATTTGTAATTGAAAGACAAATTGCTAGTTATAAACAGTAAGTGAGTAATTTATACGCTTTTGAAAGTCCTAGAAGAATATATATATTTGAATTTTGGATAGAGTTTTTATTTTTAGATAAATAGTGGTTATAGTTTTAATATTTTAGCATTTTGAAAAGATAATCATAATTTCTTTATTTTAGATAGCTATGAACAGAAAGAAAGCAATTTGTATCCCTTTCAAAGCTGTATAAGAATATGTAATTGGATTTTACACTGGGCTGTTAGTTTTTGAAATATAGTTGTTATAATTCCGATCCTTTATTTTTTGAACTAATTTGAATAGGTTATTCAAATTTCGATATTTTAATATTCCGAACTGCTCGAAAAAGGCCCAAAAGGTAAAACCACCTGCAAAGATTGTTATCAGGATGACCAAATGTGTAAGAAATTAATAGTAATGTGTAGATTGTATGTTAAATAGAATAGCAAAAAACTTCAGTGACATCCGAAAATGCACATCATGTTAGCTGGAGATTTAACTTAGATAATTAAAAAATTTCAGTTTTTAGACAATATGTAGACGATGTTCAAATTAAAACTTGCATAGAATCCTGTAAAATAATCTATTACGCAAAATAAAACGATTAAGTTGTCCAAATTATGTACTATATTGTTTTAGTTACCATACGCTCATATTACTTGTTGTAAACCGAACAAATGAGACTATAAACAACAAATTAAATTATTGAACTTCATTGGAATTTTACTTTACAAGACTTTATAACTGGGATGTCTCATCTATCCTTACTAAATACGCTCTTTCTAAGTCTCCAAAACCATTTGATACTTTTATATATTTGATTTATTCTATTACTAATGATATATTTCATACTTAAACTAAATGCGACTATTTTGTGTGTTAGTACGCGAGATACAAATACATTCGTTTGTATTATATTATAGTCGAATTATCCATTGGTTTTCATACTATATATAGAGTGATTCGAAACTCTGTACATACTTTAATGGGAGATAGGAAACACTAAATCAAACCTCTTTCGCTATAGAAAGCATGTCCGTAGACGTTGACCCGTTAGGACCAGAGGGCGTTGTTAGGCGGATAGACAATTGGCTATTATTTGCCTTCATTATTCAAAGCGCGGGCTTCGTACATGTCACATAGCAGCATTTCACTAATGCTAAGGAAGCCGATACGCATCTAGCACATAGTGCTGCCAATGCAAATATAAGAGCTGATGTAATGTTATCGGTACAATTTTACAGCAGCTCTTCCGTTTCTATTGAAAGCCCATACGTATGATACATGTCAGCCAATGCATATAAAGGAGCTGATGTAATGTTGTTGGTACAATTTTTCAGCAGCTGCTCCGTTTCTATTGAAAGCCTCATACACCTGATACATGCCAGCCAATGTAAATGAACGAGCTGATGTACTGTTATCGGTACAATTTTACAGCAGCTGTTCCGTTTCCATTGAAAGCCCCATACGTCTGACACATGTCAGTCAATGCATATAAAAGAACTGGTGTAATGTTGTCAGTACAATTTTGCAGCAGCTGATCAGTTTCTACTGAAAGCCCCATACTCCCGATACATGCCAGCCAAAGCAAATTAATAAGCTGATGTAATGTTATCGGTACAGTTTTACAGCAGCTCTTCTCTTTTCTATTGGAAGTCCCATACCCCTAGTGTATGTCAGTCAGTGCAAATGAAAGAGCTTATGTAACGTTATCGGTATAATTTTACAGCAGCTGTTCAGTTTCGATTGCCAGACGGTATTCCTGATACATGTTAACCGTACTACCCAGACAGTTCGACTTACTCGAAAGTGTGAGGTATCTGCTTGGATGGACGAGAGATAACCACACAATTTAAACAAGAACCCAATGAGGATGGCAAGCAAAGGAACAGTACTATCCTCCTCCAAACTCAACACATCTAGGATATATTTTGGAACCTACATACTTATTGTGCCCATACTCCGCATGGACACCCGGATGGTTTGGGGCAGTGTGGAGGATTGAACACGGGACTACCGCGGTGGACACTGCAGCTTTAACCACGTGTTATTCCGGGCTAGATATATGTCAAGTCATCTCAGCATTCGTAAAATTCTCGCAAATTAAGTTTTTTACGGAGGGTTTCGATTCACCCTATGTATTGAAATACTTTCAAATTATGAAGTTATAAAATATATTTTTGAATTCATTCAAAACTTCAGTATGCCGTACTGCAAAACTTATAAATGTCATTTATCTATCTATCTTCGAGAATTTATATTTTAATTTATATCCTAATGAAAGAGGCAATGAATTCTTAACCAGTTTAAATCTCGACGAACGGGAAAGTATTTATTATTTCTGTTTTAAATGTAAATTGTAATTGAAGGTTAATTAAGAAATACGTAAAGCTAAGTACAAATCTTAAAGAAATATTTATTACTTTCCTTATATACATAATGTATAAGGAAAGTATTGTGACGGGGTCGAAAATGCGAATTCGAGTTTTCGACGGGAGAGCACGTTTCAAGCATCCCTGATCACGAATCACACATTTTTGACGTGATGTCTTTGTGTATGTGTGTGTGTGTGTGAAAGTATGTGTGTCTGTGTGAAAGTATGTGTGTCTGTGTGTGTGTGTGTGAAAGTGTGTGTGTCAGTGAGTCTGTGGAGACGATATCTCACGAACAAATAGATCGATTCGAATGAAATTTGGCATAAAAATCACAATCCGTGAATACTGGACGTCTATTGTTTTTAAACGTAATCGAATATTCAGAACCCCTCTAAATTTTCAAGTGAGATATTGAAAACATCATTAAAAAATCAAAACCTGTAATAAAGTTACTCAAATGAAAATTTCTTATGTAATTTTTCCTTAAGAAACGATTGACATAAACTTTAGAACGCTAGCATGAACCGTTCTCGAGATAAAGCAAATTTTTTAAATAAATTTATCAAAAATCCCATAAATTAAAAAAAAATATATTAACTGTTGAAAAATATGTTTACTTTTCATATGTAATATCATGCGATACATTCGGTGACATCATTCTCGTGGATCTAGCTCGTTCCACTAATGAGAAAAGATACTTTGAGTAATACTTTTATATTTGAACGCGAATAATTTATCTGCTATAAGAATAACTTATTTCTCCGTCCATAACGCCTGGCGAGACTTTGGCGCCGAATTTGGCGGAATGTCGCCACTTGGCGACTTTTTTAAATGTTGTCGAATTAACGAAAATCTTGCCAAATGGATAAAAATGACACGAAATCCATGAAAATGACGACTAAGCGACGAAAATTCAATATCTTGGAAAGAATATAAATATCTACTATAAGAAAAACCTATTTTTTTATTGTAAAAGTAGTAAATTCATTGCATTATATAAGGAAAGTCATGCGTTACCCTCATCAGGTTTTTTTTAGATGTCATAGACTTAACCAGCATATATCAAGACGTTTCAGTTTTACTGTAATTAAGTTATTTAGATGACAAGTTATTTAACGTATTATTTTTCCGTTTTAAAAGCTTTTATTTAACTCATTATGACTGATGTGTTTCAACTTCCTTGATGGCATTTTTAACATATCTTTACATCTTAGAGAGCTAAAATTTGGTACACACCTTAAACTAGTAGAACATTTTAATATATCAAAAATTTTTGGATCCTCTGTATGTATGCTTGAAACGTACTTTTCCTTTAAAAACTCGAATTCGAATTTTTCTCTATACATTATACTATGTATTTAGGGAAAGTAAAAATTGTCCAATATTTGAAAAGAATTGCAAACTTTTAACGTCGAAGGAAACTCTGCACCCTACGATAATTTATTCCACAAAATTCATTTATTTCACAATAATTTTATGGGCTTCAATAACTATGCTTCTCCTCCATTCTTCAATTTGGGGCTTATCCGCATGGTAGTTTCGCCCCTGCCCTTTACATACATGGCGCCATCCATCGAAGGAGACTATCTCAAATATTGCGGTTCGGTTTAAGTGAGTGGCAACAGTCACGTGACGCACTTAGCCACCAAACATTAGGAATTATCTGAAAGTTCTACCTCTCAGATGAAAAACACTCTCATAGCAATATTATATATCAGAAGTATAGTAATGGAAAAATATTTATGATACTGTTACCAATTGGTATCATATAAAATGGCTATGAGCGAAATATGCATTTATGCGATCTTAAATAATTTTTTATATGTTACATAATCGGATGTGAGCAGCATATTACTTTTCGTATATAGTGCAGCAATTTTACTTCTGTCACAACGACATTGTGATGTACAAAATCTACAGTACAATGTTTTGACCATTGGTTAGACACCACATAAATTGAAATAAAGCGCTTTTGGCAATTATTAATCCCAACAGAATAACTTATTTATATTCATGTTTAAAATCCTCTTTAAAATGTACTTGATATTTAATTTATATCCCATGAAATAACTGACAATTGACAATTTATTGGCGACAAATTACAAAACCATTACAAAAAAAATCTGATGTGGGCAACACATGACTTTCCTTATATAATGTAATGAATTTACTACTTTTACAGTAAAAAAATAGGTTTTTATTATAGTAGATACTAATATTCTTTCCAAGATATTGAATTTTCGACAATTAGCCGTCATTTTCATTGATTTAGAGTCATTTTTATTCATTTGGCGAGATTTTCGTTAATTTGGCAACATTTCAAAAAGTCGCCAAGTTGGCGACATTCCGCCAAATTCGTCGCCAAAATCTCGTCAAACGTTATGGACGAAGAAATAAGTTGTTCTTACAGCAGATAAATGACTATTGGCGTTCAAATACAAAAGTATTACTCAAAGTATCTTTTTTCATGAATGGAAAGAGCTAGATCCACGAGAATGATGTCACCCAATTTATCGCATGGTATTACATATGAAAAGTGAACATGTTTCTCAATAGGAAATATTTTTTTTTCCTTTTATATGACTTTTTAATATAGTTTTGAAAAATGCGCAATATCTCGAGAACGGTTCATGTTAGCGTTCTAAAATTTATGTCAATCGTTTTCTAATGAAAAATTACATAAGAAATGTCTTTTTGCGTAACTTTATTAGTGGTTTTGATTTTTTGACGATTTTTTCAAAATTTTATTCGAAAATTTAGGGGGGTTCTGAACATTCGATTACGTATAAAAACAATAGGCTTTCAGTGTTTACGGATTGTGATTTTTGTACCAAATTTGGTTTGAATCGGTCCATTCGTTCGACAGTTATCGTCTTCACAGACTCACACACACACATTCACTCACACACACACACTCACACACACACACACACACACACACACACACACAGACATCACTTCAAAAATGTTTGATTCGTGATCAGGGATGCTTGAAACGCGCTGTCCCGTCGAAAACTCGATTTCGAATTTTCGACCCCGTCATAATACTTTCCTTATACATTATGTATATAAGGAAAGTAATATATTCTGTCGCGAATAGACAAAACTAGATCCAATAGATGAGCCTATTAATTGCATAATATTAAATACGGAAAGTGAACTTATTTGATGATATTTACTCATTTTTTTTATTTTGTGCAATTTTTTTTTATACTTTTATTTGATAAACGTGCGCTATCTCAAGAACGGTTCATGGTAGCTTTCGAAATTTGGTGTCATTCATTTTGTAATTAAAAATTAGGTCTAAACTGAATCGAAAGTACTGAATTTTTAATAATTGTTTCAAAAATAATTTTTTAAATCTTGCAATGTCTCAAGAACGCTTCATGCTAGTGTTCTAAAAATTTCATAATTCGTTTTCTGAAGAATGAAGTCAGAAATGATTATCACTGATCAACAAAAAATTTTTTTTTCTTCTGGCCTGGACTTTTGCAGCTGGTTTAGACTAATTTTAGGGTGCTGATTCTAAATCTGGTCTCAGATTTGCTCTATCACATCTCATTTGTATGCGCTCGACAAACCCCATTTTCATTGATTTTACCCGAAATTAACTCTGTCACTTATGATTGCAAGCTGTGAGTCAGTGACTGCTTTAGTGATAAAATATGGTGCTGTATTTGTAGGTTGGTTGGTTGATTATGGTTTAATGGCACAAGATCCAAAGAGGATATGCTGCGCCAGACATATGGTACCAAGATACATAAATTAGTATGGATTAAAGCACGTGTATAATTTAAAAGAGTGATAATGTGTGAAAAAACCATGACTATGAAACATGTACAACAATGCAAACGAGATGAAAAATTGCTAAAAGGTTATAAAAGGTGAAGTTAAAAATGATGGAAAAAACCAATGTCCAATAGGAATGGGAAAAGCTCCAAATGAGGATTTTCTCCAATCAATACTGCCAAATGTATAGTTTAAGTTTTGAAATGCTTAAAACGGAACTGTTTATATTTCGAACACTCAATTAAAAAATGTTTGATACTTGCTGAGGTCTGACAACTATTACAAAAGGGTTCAATTTCTCCTAAAAGTAAGTGTCTATGGGTAAAACGAGTATGACCAACCTGTATTTGTAGGATAGTGTTTTTATAATATGATTCTGTGTAAATATCCCCATTTATGTAATATTTTTCATTGTTTTAATATTTTTTGATGCATATTCTAATAAAATTGCTCTCTGTTCAGTCAGCCTGAATTGTCAACTTGTTTATTGTAATGATGTTGAATAGATTCTTCTCAATATGGGACTGCCCGCATATTATTCAAGTGAATGCAGACTTTTTATTGACAGTAGTAAAAGGAGTGTGAAATGCGTGTTACTGCACAATAGAAATATATATGGCTCAATCCCAATAAGACACTCTGTACAAATGAAAGAAGAGTATGCCAGCATCAAGACAATTCTGGCTAGATTGGAATACCATGTTCATGGATGGGTAATTTGTGCTGATTTGAAATGGTTAATTTTTTGCTGGGGCAGCAAGGAGGTCACACCAAATACCATTGTTTCCTGTGCTACTGGGACAGTAGGGCTACATTAGAACACTGGATGAAAAAGACCTAGCCACCATGAACCAGTTTGACGCCTGGTGACAAGAACATCAAGAATGAGGCTCTGGTTGATATGAATAAAATTGTATTTCCCCCACTGCACATAAAACTTTGGTTAATGAAGCAATTCGTCAAAGCTCTTGATCACACTGGAAACTGCTTCAGCTATATATGTTCAACCTTTTCAAGTCTCAGTGCCGAGAAAAAAAAAGGCAGGGATATTTAATGGCCCTCAAATAAGAACACTCATCAGGGTTGTAGAGCTTGGAATGTATTCTCTAATGTGGTGCGGAAGTTCCTTGTGAACAGGAAAGCGGACAACTATCAAGAGATTGCGGAGTAACTGCTCGAGTTTCCCAGCACTTGGAACTATTACACACTATTTACATAGTCACTTGGCCGACTTTCCAGAGAACTTGGGTCACGTGAGCGAAGAGCAAGGTGAACGCTTTCATCAAGACATTAAAGTTATGGAAGAACGTCACCAAGGCCGATGGGACTCCAACACGATGGCAGATTACTGCTGGTCCTTGATGAAAGACATTCTACAAACTGTACATTGGAGATCGTCAAAGAAGAGGTCGTTTATGCAGATGTGACATCACTATTGTCAATTTACCTTATTGACATATTTTTCTTATCCTCATATTTCAATTCTTACATGGTAATATGCATTCACTCACATTTATATGCAGTCACTCTCACAACTTTGTGCTACGGCTCATTAAATGTGTGTTTCATTATTATTGTATATTGTATCTTATCTTATTCTTGTCTGTATGCCTGTTTAGATCTTCGTATGTGATCATAAATGCGCTGTTTTAATTGAAAATGCAATATTTGATATCTCGAAAATCTGATGTGATAGACAAAAACACTGATGACAGCTTTGGAATTAGCACCCCTAAATTACCTCAAAACCATTGGAATACCTTATGCCAGAAAAAGTGTGTTGACCAGTGTTATAATTGCAGATCGTGTTTTTGTTTAAAGATTTTTTCAAAAATTCGTTCGAAAATGGGGTTGGGAGAGATGTTTCTAACATTCGATTGCGTCTAAAATTTATAGAGTTCCAGTATATACAGATTCTAATAATTTTTACTTTCCTTATATACATAATGTATAAGGAAAGTTTTGTGACGGGGTCGAAAATTCGAACTCGAGTTTTCGACGGGAAAGCACGTTTCAAGCATCCCTCATCACGAATCAAACATTTTTGAAGTGATGTCTGTGTGTGCGTATGTGTGTGTGTGTGTGTGTGTGTGTGTGTGTGTATGTGTGTGTGTATGTGTGTGTGTGTGTGTATGTGTGTGTGTGCCAGTGAGTCTGTGGAGACGATAACTGACGAACAAATGGACCGATTCGAATGAAATTTGGTACAAAAATCACTATCCGTAAACACTGGAAGGCTATTGTTTTTATACGCAATCGAATTTTCAGAATCCCCCTAAATTTTCGAATGAAATTTTGAAAAAATCGTCAAAAAATCAAAACCGCTAATAAAGTTACGCAAATAGACATTTCTTACGTAATTTTTCATTAGTACACGATTGGCATAAATTTTAGAACGCTAACACGAGCCGTTCTTGAGATATTGCACATTTTTCAAAAAAATTATCAAAAAGTTATATAAAATAAATAATAAAAATATTTCCTATTGAGAAACATGTTCACTTTTCATATGTAATACCATGCGATAAATTGGGTGACAACATTCTCGTGGATCTAGCTCGTTCCATTCATGAAAAAAGATACTTTGAGTAATACTTTTGTATTTGAACGCCAATAGTCATTTATCTGCTGTAAGAATACCTTGTTTCTCCATTCATAACGCTTGGCGAGATTTTGGCGACAAATTTGGCGGAATGTCGCCAACTTGGCGACATTTTTAATTGTTGCCATATTAACAAAAATCTCGCCAAATGGATAAAATTGACGTTAAATCAATGAAAATGACGACTAATTGACGAAATTCAACATCTTGGAAATAATATAAATATATACTATAAAAATAACCTATTTTTTACTGTAAAAGTGGTAAATTCATTACATTATATAAGGAAAGTCATGTGCTGCCCACATCAGATTTTTTTAACTGTAAAAGTAGTAAATTCATTGCATTATATAAGGAAAGTTATGTGCTGCCCACATCAGATTTTTTTAAATTACATACGAAAATCTTCATTTGTTCATGAGACGTCGCTCTCTTTCACTCACACTCACACACACACACACCTCAAAAACTTTCGGTTTGAGCTCAAATACGTTAAAGTGCATGTAATAGAGTACTTTCCATAGACATTAAAAATGGGATTTATTCTGAACAAAAGTTCTCTATCAAGTTCTTTTGTTTTCATTTATGCGCATTTTTCATCAGTGTCATATTTCAAATAAACTTACGATTCTCCATTCCCCAATAGTGAGAAAAAACGAAATGACCATATTATATGAACAGAATTATTATTTTAAATCCTGCATTTCCAAAATATTATTTCCTGCATCATAAATTTTCTAGATTGCGCTCGGTACTTCGTTTTAGCCTGAAAAATTTAAAATTATGTTATCTAAACTTTTGTTTTAGAAGTTCACTGAGTGATATTCCATGAAAAATATTTTTACTGCGGCTGCTTTTATATAGATATTGTATAATTTATATTTGATTTATACAGTTTCGCATAGAACTCGTGTAGATAGAATAAAAAGTATTCGTGAGTCATTGAAACTTTCAATCTTCAATTACCTTTCCGGCTTCTGAAATAGAACATAAAAATATCAGCTTAGAAATCAATGATCACCTAACTATTATTTATCCTGATTAAATGCCTGATTAAATGAATATATCCATTACTCGACTTATTAACGTTATAATTTCTCAATATTTAATAATTTAATATAAGAAACTTGCTAAATTATGTCGCTAAATTAATGAAATACTTTGCAAATTATTAATACGTTATTTATTTAAACATTTATTGAATCGATTGAATATTACTCTTTTCTTATTCACATATAATGTATAAGGAAAGTATTGTGACGGGGTCGAATATTCCAATTCGAGTTTTCGATGGAAAAGCACTTTCAAGCAATCCTGAACACGAATCAAACGTTTTTGAGATTATGTCTGTGTATGTGTGTGTGTGTAAAAGTGTGTGTCTGTGAAAGTGTGTGTCTGTGAAAGTATGTGTGTGTGTATGTATGTGAATGAGTGTGTGTCAGTGTGTGTGTGTCTGTGTGTGTGTGTGTGTGTGTGTGTGTGTCTGTGTGTGTGTGTGTGTGTGTGTGTGTCAGTGAGTCTGTGGAGACGATCACTGACGAAGAAATGGACCGATTCGAACGAAATTTGGTACAAAAATTATAATCTATGAATACTGGAAGTCTATTGTTTTTATACGCAATCGAATGCCCAGAACCCCCCTAAATTTTCGAGTGAAATGAAAAAATCATCAAAAAATTAAAACATTTAATAAAGTTACGCAAATAGACATTTCTTATGTAATTTTTCATTATAAAACGATTGAGATAAATTTTAGAATGCTAGCATGAACTGTTCTCGAGATATTGCACATTTTTCAAAAAAATTATCAAAAAGTCATATAAAATAAAAAAAATATTTCCTATTGAGAAATATGTTCACTTTTCATATGTAATACCATGCTATAAATTTGGTGACATCATTCTCGTGGATCTAGCTCGTTCCATTCATGAAAAAAGATCTTTGAATAATACTTTTGTATTTGAATGCCAATAATCACTTATCTGCTGTAAGAATGACTTATATCTCCGTCCATAACACTTGGCGAGATTTTGGCGGAATGTCGACAGCTTGGCGACTTTTTAAATATTGCTGAATTAACGAAAATGTCGCTAAATCAATGAAAATGACGACTAGATGATGAAATTTCAATATCTTGGGAAGACCGAAAGCGTAAACTATAAGAATAATGCATTTCTCCGTCCGTCCGTAACGATTAGCGAGAAATTTAGCGGAATGTTGCCAACTTGGCGACTATTTTAAATGTTGCTAAAATGACAAAAATGTCTCCAAATTGATAAAAATGACGCCAAATGGGAAGTAATGTCTCCCAAATTCTGATTTCCGCCATATGACGGGCATACCTTCTAGTATATAGGAAATGCTCTTCTCTCTGTTTGTCTGTAATACTTGATGATGCATTTGGCAAACTCAGCGATTAATTTAGCAGTATTTCCAACTTGGCAATAGTTCGCTCCCAGATTGACAAAAATATCGTCAAAATCGGAAAAATGACGTTAAATTAATGAAAATTAAGCCTAATTGATGAAGTAATTATTATAATATTTTAAGATATGGACTATATCGCTTATTGAAGATGCTATTTATATTGATGACTGTTTATTTAGATTTGTGCGAAGTATAAGGTAATTGATTATGTTGAAATAGTTTTACATGTTGTCATCTGAAAAATCGCCAAATGTACAATTCAACAATAAAACAGCCATTAAAACAGCCGATCACAGCACCTTGGATCTTATACATTATTTTTTTACTGTAAAACTAGTAAAGTCATTGCATTATATAAGGAAAGTCATGTGTTGCCCCATATCAGATTATTTTTTTATAATTCAGATAGCCTCAAAGGAAGACAACGTATTATTTATTCATTAAATAAATTACTATATATCATAAATTTACAAACTCGTCCCAATTAATATAGACTACTACTTATAGCAGTTGTTATGGTTGCTCGTTTAGTTTGGCTTAAATGTCCTATATATTTCACATACATATTGTGAAATTTGAATTTCGCATTGTTCTAAAGTCACAGTGGATGTAATTGTTTCCAGCCTCTGCTCAACCACCTCAGATCATCGTGTTAACCAGGAACAATAAAGCCATTTTATTTTTGTCGAGATTAAAAGATTGAGGAGGGGTTGAATTTTCTGTACCTGACTTTCAATTAATGGCTTTATCATGTATCTAGTGGACGGAAGAATCTTGAGATTTTAGAGATTTATCTTGAATCCTCATCTATTTCCCTGTGGTATAGCCTGTATGAATTGTTGGGTCATCTTTGCTCTTAAAGTTTGGTGGCTTGATCATTTAGCCAGTGGACGGAAGAAACTTGAGGTTTTAGATATTCATCTTGATTCCTGATCTATTTCCCTGTGGCATAACTTGGATGATCTGTTGGGTCATCTTTGCCTTTAAAGTGAATCGTAAAGTTGAACCACATAACTGCCCAAACTATATTCAGTTCAACTGCAAACTCTAGACATTTAGGTACCTTTATTTATACGCTAACAATTCCCCATTTATGTCATCACAATGTCATTGACCTTTATAGCTCATATTTTTGTCCGTTTGGATGTAAACGATAGTTCATATAGCAATCATAACCTAATTTACAGAAAAGGACTGTTAAAAAATCACTTAGGACCTAAGATATTTCTTTGGCAACACTTAAAATATCTCATAACTACTAGAAAAATTGAAAAGTTTCAAATCCGAGAAGAAACTGTATTATTTGACTGATGATTAAACAAGCCCATATCTTTCACACGTCTAAGAAATAATTTTCAAAATTGTCTATGAAACATAAAAATTACTAATACTAGACCATAGGGTAAGGCATGTTTTGATGCACTAGTAATTTTGAGCAATTGCTGAGGGATTGGTTCTATAATTAAAGAACATATCTTATACAGGCACCTGCAAACCAACAGCTCTCAAAAAAGAAATATGAGTTTCATTGACAATAAGAAACGGCAGAAACCACCAGTAACGACACATTAATGTTATCCATTCCAGTGAACTATAGTAGGACTCCTATATACTCTAGAGAAGTAGCTAGGTGTATGACGACATTGGAAGGACTCCTACCTCGAACTCTGTAAAACGAATGTTACCCCAAATGCAATAAAATGATTCGGATTCCGACGATGGTGACGGGATTTCTGCCCCGAAGACGGTTAAATGATTACTGCTTCGACGCCTATGACGGCAAAAATATTCCTCTAACGACGGGGAAATGATTACTGTTCTATCGACGGTAAAATTATTCCTCGGACAACGGTGAAATGGTTACTACCAGAGGAAGGTAAAACTATTCCTCGGACAACGGTGAAATGGTTACTACCAGAGGAAGGTAAAACTATTCCTCTGACGACGGTGAAACGATTTCTGCCTGGAAGAAAGTAAAACTATTTCTCTGACGACGATGAAACGATTACTGCCAAGAGGAAAGTAAAACTATTTCTCTGACGGTGATGAAATGATTACTACCAGGAGGAAGGTAAAACTATTAAACAGACGACGGTGATACGATTACTGCCAGGAGGAAAGTAAAACTATTTCTCTGACGCTAGTGAAACGATTACTACCAGGAGGAAAGTAAAATTATTCCTCTGACGACGGTGAAATGCTTCCTGTCCTGACGTCGGTGAAGCGATTCAGCCCAGAATTATGCTGAAGCTACGTATTACTTTTCGATTACATTAAAACGATTTTACTCCATAGGACAGTGAAATAAGTTTTAATCCAACGACAGTGAATCGCCTCCTGTCCGGGCGAAATCAGAATAAGATTGTTAAATAGACGACTAAGCAATTTATTTTATATTGACATTGTCCTGTTATATATTTAGACATTTATAGCTTTAATTGAACTTTAAAATTCATCTCTCTCTCTCCCTCTCTCCCTCTCTCTCTCTCCCTCTCTCTCTCTCTCTCTCTCTATATATATATATATATATATATATATATATATATATATATATATATATATATATATATATATATATATATATATATATATATATATATATATATATATATATATATATATATATATATATATATATATATTTTAATCTCATAAGTACTTACACAATTTTGCCTATAGTGCTATTCACAAGTATAATCCCAAGTCGTCTGCTGAATTCCTCTTCCTACTTATCTAAATGTTTAGAGAAACTTCAGACCAAATGCATTAGAAACTTCCATTCCTTGTAATCCTCTTTTGTTAAGGTTATGGCCCTTTTGTCATATTAGGACACTCTGAGCTCCTAGAATGTAGAATTTTGAAATATAATGCATTTCTGAGTGAATATTTACACATCAATAAGAGCATTTGGATTCGGCTTGAATTATTTAAATGGAAGTAGATTTAGTATATTTAACATCAGGAGAAAATCTTCCGACCTGATGGATTATCCCGGTGAACCCAGGTGATCACAGTAAGCCTACCAAGACAAAGTTTCTAAATAAAAATATACTTAACTGTAAATAAAGAACAATGCAGTAGTTCTTCCAACTTCAATTTATGTTATGCATAATTTACAATGTAAGTTACAAATATCGTTCTCCACAGATTTTTTTATGCTATTCCATGCTAAAGGCGATTAAAAAATGCAATTTTTTTATTAAATGCCAAAGCAGCTATTGGCTGTTCCGTACCCAAAAGTAACCTACCCAAATCTGTTGTGTTTTGAACTGAAAACTCGATTCCAAAATCTATACTTATTTTAAAGTGTATAGAATTTGCATTTTATAAATAATTCACTTCTTTATTTGGTGAATTAATGCATTATTTTAACAACAGCAAAAGTTTTATAAGTAACTAAACGGATTTAGCATTTAAATTCAAAAGTAAAAAAAAATAAATATTTTAACAATAATTTTTAACATTCGTTACATTATTCAAAATGTCTTAAATACCCAGTAAAGCTGACTTTCTGATTCCAAAAGTTTTCCTCCATGCAACACTACATTTACGCTACATTGTTATACTCATGGAGTTAGAAAGAAGGAGATAAATTCCCATGAATGAAATGTTTGAAAATGCCATAATGCTTCGAGAATTATATCTAGGTGTCGCTAGTGTTAGTCAAGTAGCTGTTATTGCTAGTTAACACAATGAAAAGGCGTTATATCTAGTATATGTATTTTTGATTATTTTTAAATTAACGGTTCCCTTATTATGAGTATAATTAAATAGTATTTTTTCATAGTTGTAGGATAGAGTACAGAATATATGGAAATGAAAATAAATTGAAAGGTAAAATAATTTTCAATATGTAAGAATATTCTTTATTGTTTCAGTTCAACTTTGCATTGCGCTAATAATTTATTTTTTACACAATTGGCAGTTTAAATAAATATTTTATGTTTTTCACCATAGAAAAGCATGCAATGCAGGACTACTTTATCTTATACCAGAACCACTTGAATTATTGTCTCAAACGATATTGGTGTTTTCATAATATGAAGTTTTAACTCCTTACTTTTACCACCATGGTTATACCGTTCAGTACTTTTTATTGTTGAACATCTTATGTTTTTAACGTTTGCGAAAATTAATTTTAAGCTCTCGGGGTTGATGCCTTACAGGTGCGATTAAGTTGTGTTATCAGAAAATGAAGTTCTGCAATTTGGCGTAAACAATATATTGAAAAGCCGGAGAAGATTGGGGCTACCCACAACTTTGTATCAAAAGAGAAGAATGTATATTAATTCAAAGTAATTTTATATATGACACTAGTGGTATGTCGGTTAAAATATCTGCTCAAATCAAAAAATGTTCGGTTCCGGCTGATTTAGGTTTATAACAAACATTGAAGCAAGCTCTGTAATTTGATTCATAATGTGTTATATAAAATGTATATTCGTATCATTGAATGCATTTAAAATCTTATGTTTTTGATCCGTTAAATTTAGCATTACACACTGGAGAACCGGGAGTTCACCAAGGATTTTCACTTTCGGTTCTTTTTTTCACGTTCGGGTTTTTATTTATTTATTTTTTCATTTTCGGTTTAAAAAATGTAATTTTACTCGAACTATCTATTTCATACGATTTGTTATAGATAGATCTTTAGCTTAGATAATGACTGATGTGGATTCAGCATCTAATTCACAAAGTTGGATAAAAACACAATAAGAATGTTCAATTCTGGTTCTGGAGATGTCACTTCCGATTCAACAATTTATATTTTCCTTGAAACATCTATTTCTCAAGATCTGCTACATATATAACTTAGCCTGATTTGGATCCAGTATCAAACTCCAGAGGAGAATGGAAGTTCAATAAGGATTTCCACATTCGTTTCTTGTTCCACTTCTCCTTCAAAAATATTTCTTGATACATCTAAGTTTTAATATTGGCTATAGATAGAGCTTAAATGATGGCTGGTGTGAATTTAGTATTAAATTCCGGCGGAGGTGGAAAGTTCACAAAAGTATTTCTACTTTCAATTACGGTTCAAAAATGTCCTTCAAACATCAATTTATCAGAATTCGCTATATATATGTATATATACTTGTCAAAAGTGAAATTGCAACACCATGAAGGGATGAAAGTAGCCATATGCAGATCACAGTACCGGTAGAAGAGAGAATCACATGCAAATAATTTTTTCATACGTATCGGGTCACGTGTTAAAGACTAGCAGACGACTCGTCCCGTGAATGCTATCAGCGACGATTTTCAACAGCCGAAATTTCGAAAAAGTGAAGAAGCGATGCCTCCAAAACGTCAGCGAGCTGTATACCAGCAGTTAATGGCTGGGGAACGAGACCGTATCCTGGAGCTGAGTGACGTGGGTTTATCGATGTGTGCAAATGCCACGCGTGTTGGGCACGTCTTGAGTACTAACCACCTATGTGTGACATGAAAGATGCAGGAATATCAGAGAACACGCCAAAGAGGGAGTAGATTGAATAGGCGCACGACCGACAGAGCTCACAAACAACCTCCTCGAGACCAGTTCGCAGCGGCAAATGGCATCCAAAACAGCCTGCCACCATCAACGGTTGCACCTGCGTGCACCCAAACCATTCGCAATAGAGTGCATGAAGTACAGCTGCGTGCATGACGGCCAGCCATTGAGGTGTCAGTAAGCGGTCGACACAGAGATGCACGTTTAGCGTTGTGTCGTTGTCATCGCACCACTGGCGCAGTGTCGTCATCGGCCAATAAATGGCATCGGGTATTGTTTACGGATGAATCTAACTTCTGCCTGTGGAGGAATGACAGCCGTGGACGGAAGTGGCGGTTTCTCGGGGAATGCCACTTGCAAGCCCATATCACCGAGCGTCACACCGGCTCCAAAAAGTGCATCATGGTCTGGGACGGTATCATGTTCGATCAGCGGACAGCTCTGGTGCACATTGCAGGCAATCTGACAGCAGACCTTTACGTCACAGAAATTGTGATGCCTTCCTAACAGCATTTTTTTATAGATTAAAGTCACACGTAAGATTTACGTCACACTGTGACTTTGGGACGTCACAGGACGTCGCAGTACGTCTCGGAAATGTCATATTGAGGTCACAGCGAAGTCATTTTGGTCATTTTCATGGTCGTTTGTGACGTCGCATATTAACTTGTTTGTGACGCACATTGTAATTGCCATTGTAATGTTGTTACGTGTTAATTAAATTGTGAAAACGTCACAGAATATAGTCACAATGAAGTTACAAAGTTTCTAATACGTAACGTCACATAGAAGTCACAAATATGATGTCACATTGTGACCCAGGTGTCACGTGACTACAATATCACTGTCACACATGTGACGATCTCTGCTGTGAGGGCTGGGGTTCGTCCACTGGTGCAGGTAGTCCCCTGTGCGGTTCCAGCAAGACAATTCTACACCGCATACCACACAGCGAACTCTCAACAGCCTGAACGGAATTCACATTCTTTCCTGACCGACTGTCTCGCCGGATCTCTCTACCACTGAACACGTGTGGGGTCCTCATCGGAGTGAACCCTCACTGGGGACCACCGGTACATACTGTAGACGAACTGCGTGCAGCAGTGGACGCTGCTTGGCAATTGTTACCTCAGGCAACCATTAATAGCCTCATCAATAGTATACATTGCCGTTTAGCGGCACCTGTATAGCTGCCCGTAAGGGTCTTCATTCTTTACTAAATAAAATGGTTTCTTTTGCATATCTGTGTTTGTTCTTATAATCATTTGCATATGACTCTCTCTTCTACCAGTACAGTGATTTGCATATGGCTACGTGCATTCCTTCATGGTGTTGAATTTCACTTTTGACGAGTGTATATATATATATAACTTAGATAGTGACTGATATGGATTAAACATCGAATTCCAGAGTGGATAATGGAAGTTCATTAAGGATTTGCATTTCCTATCACGTTTGTTCACGTCTTGTTCTGCAGATATCCTAATTTTCAACTCTATGAAATAAGTTTGAAAAATAGAGTTGAAAATAATGTGTACACACACCATTTGCCACCATATGAAAGTTCCTTTACAAATGTTTTTATATATTATGACTTGACCGTCATATGCTTTAATGTGTTTATTTATGTCGAAAAAATTCAAAAATTGTAGGAGTTTTATAATGGGTCATTTTTTATTAAAATCCGTAGAGATATGTATTTACCAAATACATCAATTGTACTACATTTCTTCCGAATTATTCAGTTTGTTGTTGTCATATTATATGTTTACATACATACACTCATATGTATATAAGCATACAACGTTTTAAAAAATATTAGAATTATTATCAATCACAGCATTTTTTTCACGTAAGGGAATTAAAGACAATCGAAAAGTTTTCGCCAAAAACTTTAAAAAGTAAATAGATTTAACATTCTGTAAAAGTAAAACAACCCTGGGAGACGTAAAGAAAGCAAATGAAAGAAAAATCCATCGCTTCCGTTTGCACATTTTGACACGAAAAAATTAGGATTAAACTCAACCTTGAGCATGTAACGTTTGCAATTAAACAAATGTCCTTAAAGCAATTAATTGGTAAATCTAAAACTGAGACGAGAGCCATTAAGGGGCGTTTAATTCTGCTAATGGCTCTAGTTGCTGTGGGTGGCGACAATCCTACTATGCAACAAGAAGTTCGAAGACACCAACTGTAATGGATTGATCAATAAAATTGGGGTTTAGGATGTCTTAGCTTTATTTAAATTCCTAGATGCGAAGTTATTTTCGACAAGAAAAGGATAATATAAATACACTGGTAGATTTGAAATGTCGTAAAATATCTGTTACTCCAGTTCATCACAAGGACATTTCTAGCGTTTACAAATTCATTGATTTGGAATTCAGTTTGATTTGCGAAATAATAATGAAATTATTTTCTCTACAATGTATATGTTTAGGAAAATTAAATGTACTATAATTTCAGTGAAATTATAGTGCTTTTAATGTATTATAAATAATTTCTCTTGTCCTTCAAATATTTCTTTCTATCCAGTGAAACATGACTCTAACGATAATGCCTATAACGATAAACCAGTTTCACAATAATATTTTCCGCGATAAATGGGATTGGAGTCAAAAAGTCTTTCCAGGCCCTCCAGAAAGCCACGGGGGACCTGACTGAAACTTTGCACTCTATTCTTATCGAACACAGAAGCCAACTTTCAATTAATAAGTCTAGTTTTAACACGAAGGCCCATTCATTGTTAAAATAAATGAAACTAATTAAAAGAAGTCGTGTCTTAATTTTTTAAGAATTTTAGTTTCCTTATTTTTGATAGGCTTATTTACTAGTTTTAAACTATAAAATAAAATGAAGTCGTATATATTCCGATCAGAATTTTCAACGATTTACCATGTATGGCCTAGTGTTGTTACGATCATCGATGAATAATACCAATGATCGATGAATCAATATGCTCGATGATATTTAGGTCCTCCACTCATGCAGCTTTGACAATCTGCCTTAGGAACAAGGATTTCAAGTCAACTGCAAGTCGTTATAACTCAGACGCCAATATGTTTCCACGTTTAGCATTACAGATAATTTGCAATATATACAATGATTTGCAATATATACAATGATTTGCAATATATACAGTGATCTGCAATATATACAATGATCTGCAATATATACTGATGCAATATGTACAGTGATTTGCAATATATATACGAATGCAATATATATACAATGATTTGCAATATATATATAGATGCAATATATACAATAATTTGCAATATATATACATATGCAATATATACAATAATTTGCAATATATATACATATGCAATATATACAATGATTTGCAAGATATATACAAATGCAATATATACAATGATTTACAATATATATATATATATATACAAATGCGATATATACAAGTATTTGCAATATATATATACAAATGCAATATATACAAGTATTTGCAATATATATATACAAATGCAATATATACAGATGATTTGCAATAGATTTTTTTGTTTTTCTATACTGTGAAACATTTGTCAGAATTTTTATATTAGTTTTAGCAAACCTTTCTATTAAAAGAAAATATTAAAATATAGCATTTCATTTGTTGATACTAGGCATTATATAAAGATGTTTAATGATATGATGATTTCGAAACTTCTTAAAATAAAACAGATTTATTAGATAGAGAACCTTTATGACAGCCCAACCTATTTGTATTTGTGATTTTGTATTGCTATTCTTTATATAGCGTCATAGCGATTTACTCATATACGGAAAACTAAGAATGTGATATACAACATTTACATATAACGTTTATTAAATATTATAATGAAAACAAAATTATACAATTCAAATATAATAATATCACAAAAGAAAAACAAAATTAGGAACACAGCAAATGCTAACATAATAAAAAATAATATTAATGACATTGTTGACGTTCTCAGATTTAGCAATATTTTCAAAGTCGGCATTATACGATGGAAGAGATAGATAATGGGGCAAATTGGTCAAGAGTTTTAACATTTAAATAATTTCTTATCTTTGATTTTAAAATAATCATACCATAGAAGGCGAATTTTGCCAAATACATTACAATCTACGGATTTCAAATATATGACATTTTGAAGTTTCTTTATTTGCAATTCTATTTCCCCCTGATTTGCTTCAAATATTGTGGAGATTTGAGATTTACGACTATGTTGCTATAACTTTTAAACGCATTTGAAAAAAAAAACGAAGACAATTCAATACTTTTAATCTCACCAAAATCTCTGTATCTCGTCTGAAATTGATTTTCTTATTTAAATTAATTTATAAAAGAAATTAAGCAGCTGAAATGGAAGGAAAAGTAGATATATATTCAAAATCTAGCCACCATTATGATCGACTAGTTGGATACCACTGCTTTATACTAAAGAAGCAAAATAATTACATTCTAAAGAAAATAATCATCATCAAAAGATTCAAAGCACTATAATTTCAGTAAAATTCTGATTATAATTTCCAACTAATGGTATTTTCTATAATTCAATTTTTATGAGTAAAATATCATTTTCGATAAGATTATATCTTAATTTAGTGCTTCTCATAAAGATACAACATTAACTTTGCACTAAAAGTTATATTTAATTCAAAAACATAATTTTATCTCATTTATGGAGAATTAAGAGTGCAATAAGAACAAAGACAAAATGTAAACAGTTTAATGCTTCTCATAAAAATATAACATTAACTGTTCACTAAAAGTTATATTTAATTCAAAAACATAATTTTATCTCATTTATGGAGAATTAAGAGTGCAATAAGAACAAAGACAAAATGTAAACACATAAAATAACAATAACATCTAAACACATTTAAGTAAACACATAAACTGAGTGCCTAAAATATGAAAACTAAAGTAAATAATTCAGAAACGTATTTCACAATATAATGCAATAACATTCGGTAGACGATAAAAAATATCAGAAGTTAAAGGTAAACCAACAAGCCTGGATCCTATATATGCATCAAGTTGTCATCAAGGACATTGAAACCGAGCGGACATTGAAATCGACTTTTCGCAACGACTTTACATCACAGAAAAATTAAGGAAATATATGCTGCAAATGCCTTGCTAAAGAGCGAGAATATCAGCGAAATCAGCCCGACGGTGCAATGGCAGATTTTAGGTAGAGATGACATGTGGAAAAACACATATTTCAAAATTTTCAAAGTCTAGTTGTTAAAGTGTAGTATATTTTTTAATCAATTATGAACTACATTTAAGAATATATACTGCAAAAATTAAACTCAAAGACGAATTTATTTGCCCATTATGATTATTTTTAATACTACCGTTTTTGAGCATAAACTTATTGCATTTATTTATACCTAAGTGAAAATAATAGCATTGCATTTTCTTTTTATTCTTCATATTTTGTGAAATTTATTAGTCATTTCTTACAAATTATTAACAAATAGCTAAAATTATAGTTTCAACAAATACTCTGACTAGCATAATAAAAAGCAAACAATCACATGGAACTTATAAGCAGTCATTCTTTACAAATTACTAACAAATGGCTAAAACTACATAGCATATCACACAACTAAAGAATCATGTAATATTTATATTAATTTTAAATGTAAAATCAGTTTTTAACTCTGGTTTTTCCAATCTGTTGAGATTTGGAACCCCCCTTTCACCAGTATCCCAAATCCCTTAATTTCTATTTCTTAAAGTAGATGTCATAAAGTTATCAGTCTTAAGGTTCATATATCCACAATTTATATTTATATTCTAAATTTTTATGAATATCATAAATATGGTTTTAGAAAATAATGTTAAGAAATTCTTTATTTGCATGCATTTTCACCATTATGTATTTAAATAAATATTCAACATTACACACATTTCGTGCACTAACTTATTTGCTGTTGGTGTTTAATTTTTTATATTTTTCAAACGTTTAATTTTTTATATCAAATTTGCATTTATATTTGCAACCACTTTTGATATTTGTTTGCATTTATGCATCTTTTTCCCGTCTGTGAAAAAGTAAGTAATATTATCTACTGGTCCTTCAACATACTATTCCTTTTAAAATATACATTGTATTCAAGAGTCAAAGAAACTTGCAAAAGAAAACAATACTATCTACCAATCAAAAACAAATAAAAACACATTTTTTAAATTAATATACTCTATAACATAGATTACGCAAGCTATGCAAATCCATCTCATTTTAATCAAAATGTCATCAAAACAAACAATCAAGTTGAATTTATAAGCAGTTATTTCTTACAAATTACTAACAAATAGCTAAAATTACATAGCATATCACCAAACAATAGAATAATGTAGTATTTATTAATTTTAAATGTAAAATCAATCTTTTAACTCCGGGGTTCCCAATCTATTGAGATTTAAGAACCTCCTTTCATCAGTATCGCAAATTCCTTAATCTCCATTTCTTAAAGTGAATGTCATAAAGACATTAGTCTTAAGGTTCAGATATCCACAATTCTTAATTCTATTCTAAATTTTCTATGAATATGATAAATATGGTTTTATAAAATAATGTTAAGAAATTCTTTATTTACATGCATTTTCATCATTATATATTTAAATAAATATTCAATATTACACACATTTCGTGAACTAACTCATTTACTGCTGCTGTTTAATTTTTTAATATTTCAAACGTTTAATTTTTGATATCAAATTTACATTTACAAACATTCTTGATATTTGTCTGCGTTTATGCATTTTTCTCCCGTCTGTGAAGAAATTAGTAATACTATTTATGGGTCCTTCAATGTACTGTTTGTTCCTTTTAAAATATACACAGGTGTATTTAAAAGTCAATGAAACTTGCAAAAGAAAACAATACTATCTACCAATCAGAAACAAATAGAAATACAGTTTTAAAATTAATATACACTTTATAGCATAAACTATAGAGGCTACGCATATTCATCTCATTTTAATTCCAGAATTTTTACTTTAGCTTTAATTTCTTTTTTTATTTTTTGTACATGAAAAATCTATGAAAATAAAAAATGTTCTAAATGTTTCTTGTTTACATAGATTGCTGAAATATGCTTATTAAAATTGTAGCTTTTATCTTAGCCTTTGAGGTAATCGTAGGGAAAAGGTTAAAAAAGTTCTGTGAGCCTGGAGGTGGTTCGTAAATCACTTGTTGAAAATCACAAATTTAAATTAATCACAATTAATTATAAAATGAGAATCATGAAACAAATCAAAATTTGATGAAAAACATGTCTGTCAAAAGTAAAGATTACAATCTTGGACATTATTTTTAATCTCTGAGTTTTAAACTATAGATTTATCAATCATGAATGCCGTGTGATTTAAAACTTTGTTATCTATAAAACATTTTTTGTACTTTTATGATTTGATTTTTTATTTGTCAATATATGCTGCATTAATTTGAAGAACAAAATATTAAAATTTCCTTTTATCACATTTTCTGGTATAATAATTATTTTTTCACACAAACTTACACTGTCAGAAATATTTCATTTTTTTTCATCTATAATGAACACTAACTATAGCCGTAAAATGATGTGGATCTGATGTGATCAGCACATGACTTTCACTACAAACTAATTAAATTTTCTCTTTCTTTCATAATACAATGAGTTTAATTGGACAAAATTATACATATACTAACATCGAAATTACAGTTTTAATTTAATTTTCGTTTTCATTTGGCTACTGGTCGTATTTTCAAATAACAGCGTCGTAAAAATGTCAAAACTCTAAAATATCTCGAGAACGATTCTTGATGAGGCAAGTTTTATTCTTTTCTTCAAAAATTACGTATAATATGAGCATATAATCAATGCATTTAAACATATTTAGTTTTTTATTTCATATTTTGTCAATTTTTGATAACCATTTTGCAAAACTGGCAGATTCTTTTCCCAATCGTACCAAAATCACCAAATTATCTGAAATTTCATCGAATATATTTTAAGTTAAGTAGATAAATATATTGTCCAGACACAGATAGACACATACACGCATATATACATCGCGTTAAAAGTGTAAGTTTCTCGAGTTCTATAGTGCACAAACAGTATAGATCCGTCGAAAACTCGAGTTTCGACACAATTCCAATACTTTTCCCTATACATTACCGGGTATTGTAAGGAAAGTAATATATAATATAATTTATTGTAGGGAAAGTAAAAAACGCTGTATTATAAGGAAGTGCCTTAAGCAACATAACAGAAATCTATTATATAAAATATAACCCTAGTATAAATAGGAATGGAAAATCAAGGTATTTTACATTAAATGTGCATTCACCCTATTTATTGCAAAATGGAATTGAATCTAAAAAAAAAAGCAGAGAATATATGAAAACTATGAAATAAAGTAACCATAAATTGACTTATATTAAATGAATAAATGATTTATTTTGAAAATGAAACATATTAAGCGACTTAAATATTGAGTTTAACTGATCAAAATATTTAATCAAAATGTTTCTATAACAATACTATTCCATAATTTTCCACGACCACTCGTAAATTTGCATTATGAAAAAACTTTCTAACTTGGACATTAAATGTCTATAATTATTATTCTCCCTACATATATAGTAATGCATATAGATAGGGAAGGTATTGTGACGGGGCCGAAAATTCTAATTCGAGTTTTCGATGGAAAAGCACGTTTCAAGCATCCATTATATGGAATCGAACGTTTTTTGAGGTGATGTCTATGTGTATATGTGTTTGTGTATATGTCCGTGAGTGTATGGCTGCGATCTCACGAATGAATGTTCTCCAGATATTGTACATTGTTTACATAAATTTTTCTAAAAATTCAAAACAATTTTTTTAATATGGTATCAATTATCATAAAGGACATAGAATTTCTGAAATAGTAATTAACTTATTTTAACATAATGGGGTATATTACTCAGCAAATGTTAGCAATATTGTCAAATGTTAGCCCAATTGTCAAGTTATATTTGCGTGAAATATAAATGAATTTGATACTTTAAAATAATTTTATATGCTGTCATTCAGAAAAAACGCCCAATGCTAGTGAACTTTTCAACGTTAAAAGCATTGGACCGTGGAACTTGTCTATCATTATTTTGCATTGAAAGAAATAAAGTCATTGAATTATATAGGGAAAGTCATGTACTGCCTACATCATTTTTTTTACACTTGTATTCAGTACGCCATTGAAAGAGAAAATTATCGTACAGGATTTTGAATTTAATTTTGCATTAAAATAACTGTACCGAATATTTTGGTTAATATTGAACTGTATTCTGTAAGATTCCAATCATTTTTAATACTTTTCTGGAGTAGTTGTCAGAGTTAACGATGCTTGCTCTCTATACATATTTTAGTAACTTGAAAGATCGAAAGGGTATTATTTCTAAAATTCGAATAACGGAAATAATTTCCGATAGGAATAATTGGGATAATTCCCGACGGGATTTATCCAAAAGTTTTGGTGTACGTATTTCAGGGATTCTGGGATGGAATTTTTGCTATAATAACTATTGGATTAAAAACGTCTATTCTGCTGAAATTTGAAAAAAAAAATTGAAAATTATTCATATTAATGCATTATTTAACTATAATTTGCTTCTTTAATTAAAAATTCTGAAATCATTAGGTATAATTCTTTCATTCAATTGAATATTTGGAAGAGAAAATGTATATTAATATTCACAAATTTCAATTTATACTCATATTCACAAATTTGAAAAAATATCTAAAAGAGTCAAAATTTACTGAATTTCAGATATCTTACCACTAGTTATAATGGGCTTGACGGCAATATCCACGAATTTTGATGGCAGGTCATTACGATCTATCAATTTCACCAGAGACTCTAAAAGTGAATAGCCATCAAGTATAATTCTGCCATTAAATAGGATATTTGGAATAAAAAAATTTAATTTACGCGGATATTCCGAACTCTGAAAAAAAAAGTCTTAAAGAGTCCAAATTTACTGCATTTCAGATGTCGTACCACCAGTTACAACGAGCTTGACTGCAATATCCACGAGTTCAGACGGCAGATCATTAGGATCCAGCAATTTCACCAGAGACTCTAAAAGTGGATTACCATGTCCTAGTACGTTGCGTAAATTTATGCCACAAAACATATTATTTGCTTTCCTCCAAAAACGCTTCAGATATTTCATATCTGTAATGTTCATGCAATCGAACAACAATGCTTCAATTGCAGCTTGAAAATGTGGATCATTCTGGTAAAACTCGACTATTTTCCCTTTAATATATCTTTTCTTTCTTTCACTGACTGTTTCGTCCCACAGCTGCTTAATATCCTCATGTTTTTCGTCTAAGATATGACGCAGTTTTTTAATCCTATCATTTCGAAATTCAAGTTTATCTCCAAGAATCTTCTGCCGTTTGCCTAATATTAATTTGCTTAGAATATCTTCTGATGTTTTCGATAAGTTTAGCTTGTTGCAGAGAAGTTTGTACTTTTTCTCATCTATTTCGTTTGATTCGAATAAATTCAGTAGTTCGGCGTAATAGTCTTGAATCGAATCTAAAGTAGAAGATGCATTTGCTGGATCGTTTAAACATTCATTTAAAAATGCTGTTCTCTCTTGGGAAGGTAAATCTAACCTAGAAATCTCAAGTTCAAGGCGCTCCGATGTCATTTTGTATTTGCCATTAACAACTTCTGTCAATGCTGTCTTTGCCGCATGAATTTCCTTAAATCGGTTCGATATGTCTTGTTCAACCATGTTCTTGTCGTTATATGATAAAAAGTATCTACCACATAAAATCTCTCGAGTTCTCTTTATAGAAATAAATTCAGTTTCTTCCGGGTTTTCATATATTTTGCAATTCAAATTTTCAAAAAGTGTTTTAGTTAAATTTTCATAGTCTAAAACAATGCTCTGCAATCTCTGTACCATATCTTCCGGTAAAAAGTTTTTCATGGGTTTTTTACATAACTTTTTCTCAGAACGTTCATTTGCAGTATTTCTTCCTCTATTCAAGACTGTACCTGTACTTGTCAACAAACTATCCATAACCTTTTCAAAGGAATTGGTATTATCTTTTAGTGCATGCAAACATTTACGTTGATCACTTTTCACAGATTTATCACCCGTAATGTACTCCAGGACGTAGTTAACTGAAAAAAAGTATTCTTTTATACTAATTATGTTGTGTTCGACCTGACAATATGCTTCTACATCGATAAGATACTTCAAATTTTTAAACAAAGTATCTAGTATGTACTTATATCGAGGACCCATGCTTTTTGTTAAAATGTGGTAATTCTGATTTCCATCGTCAACCGCATCTCTCAATTTCTCATGAGCTTCAATAAAATAGTCTCTAAAAATATCTTTATATTCTAATTGGCCATCTTGGGACATCAGTCGATTTGTAGAGCCATTTTTAGCTTTTGTTAAACAATAATGAAAATCTTGTGCTTGACCGATTGCTTCCACCATATGAGACACCATGTACTTATTTACTGTATCCTTCTGGATGGAAAATATTGGCTTTAAAATGCGCTCAAACTGCTTCAATTCATCTTGCATCGCCATAAATAAGTCAGTATTGCTATACAGAGAAATACGGAATGGAATTTGGCAATCTTCCATGTGTGATAATTTGTTTCTGATTCTTTTGAAATCCTGAACTAATCCTTTGGGTAAACAAAGGCTGAGGACTTTCTGTACTGGTGTGAAGTCTAAATCTACGCCTATTAAACTTTCTCCAATTACTTGAAGTGCGCGAAGCAATACTAAAGTAAACCTTGAATTATCCTTTTTTACAGTGATAGCAGCATTCAAATAATGCTGTAATCTTAGAGTAAAAAATTCGTCATATATTTCAGGCAAATCAGTCAATGTATGAACTGATTCCTCAGGTAAAACTTCGATAACATTATCATCGTTTATATCCGTGTGCTTTAGGATATAATGAAAATCTTTAATATTGTTCATCATCTCTGATCGTTTATGATAGGCACAAGCTTCAGAAATAAGGGAATAGTTATCCAAACGAACATTTTCAAAATGTTTGGAGGTATAAATATAGAAGAAGAAGCTTGATTCGATTTTTGAATAAACCCCTTCAGCCAGTTTGAGCCTCTCTTTCAGGAGGAACAAATTCTCAAAGAATTTAATGGCACAGAAGAAATCTAAATTGAAAAAATAATCTGCATGCTTGCAAAATTCATCAAAGCCTAAATCTATTGAACTTTCCACTCTTTCCCAGCTGTAATATTTCTGGTACGCTTCTATGGTTTGCGTAATATTTGTGATGCCTACCAATGCTTCAACTTTCGCATCTGTAACATTGATTGAGCTAATATTGTGGGTATCAGCGTACAAAAGTACATTTTTAGGTGTACTGACACGAATTGATACAATTTCTCTGTAGAAATTATTAAAATTATCCAGCTCCTCAACTCTTGATACTAGCACTGGATTTATTTTAGCATCTAATTTCATGTTATTTTTCAAATTATGCATATATGATTTCAATAGTAGTGAATTCCATGATAAACCATCAGCACCAGAAATTGAAATGCCCTGTAAAGAGCAGAAATTTACTGTAAAATTGTAGACTTTATACAGCAAAACAGGATCATTATACATAATTGCGTAATTCAATGCGCAATGGCCAAAGCTGTCACAATACATGGGGTCAGTGCTATACCCAGCATCTCTCAGTTTTTCTATTAGATATGGGGACCTGAGCAAAATGGGAACTACATCACTAAATCCACTTTCAAATAGCGATATTAAAATATTTTCTTTAATATTAGGAGAATTGCAAATACCATGAATAATCAGCTTCTCCTTTCTCTTACTCTTCGTAATACCAGCTTTCTTTAGAATTTCTTGTAAACATGCTCTCTGCTTTTTGTCGCCCCAATCCTTTGACAAGGTGAAGGAGAATTGCCCATTCTCCACAGAATGAAGCAACATAATTGCGTTAATACGCATTTCGAAATCGGGAAACATTATAATAGTTTTGTCAGACCTAACAACCAATATATTGCAGGATAACAATTGCGATGCACTTTCTAAAATTCGAAAAGTATTAACCTCCGGATGTATGGAAATATTTTCTCCACAAAACGTTTCCACTTTTTGCTTGAGTGTTCTCACTAGGTTTTTCAAGCGTTCGTCATAAAAACAGGCTTTACGGTGCAGAAAAGGATTATACAATTTTATCCATCTTTTGATACTTTCTCTGTCATTGAGTGATATTGAATCATCAAGACACAGTATCCGTCTTTTGAATTCCCGATTATTTCCTTCCGGAATAGAGTTCAGATATGCTAATACTATGCACCACAGCAAATTATCATCATCTGTAACTCCTATTTCCCACACAATAGGGTCTTTAAATGTAGGATGTAAGAACGAAAAACCGTTATGAAAACCGGTATTCCTTAATATCGGCTGTGAGACAATCATATTTGACGCCATCAAAATATAATCCAGGACAATTTATTATCAAGTCTGTGCAAGACTTTTAAAGAGGATATTATGGGTCGCACTCATATGTGCAAAGGTTGCAGACATCCGAGGGAAATTCCCAGCCTAACGCTATCAAGTTTAAGTTTCAACTATTGATAACACAACTGATAAAAATCGGAAGTTAGAATAATATCTAATAAAAAAAAACATGTAACGGTGCCTGATAAAATGCGCAAAATAACATTAACTTTCAGTATGAGAGGCTTATCATGCATCTATGCATATAATTTCAAATTAGAAAGCGAATAAAAAAAATTTTTATGTGGGCAGCAGATGACTTTTTAACACTTTCCAGTATAGTTGAAAAGTGTTTATGATTTTGGTCGTTCTGTCTGTCTGTCCGTTCGCACGATAACTGCCGTAAAAATGACTTTATCAAAATGAAATTTTAGTATGTGGTCAGGACGGTCTATAGCACATTTGGGAGCAAAAATATATAATATCACCCAATTAGTTTCGTATTTACCTGGGTTGAAAGAAATGAAATGCGTTGAATCCTATGGGACCTAATTTATCAAACATTGTTTTAAACAAAGTTAAAATTCACAATTTTCTTCGAAATTTCAGGCAATATTTAAATTATCTCATAAAATATAGAATTTTTTTCAGCAAAATATGTTAGGTAGTTTTAAAAATAAAATTTGAATTAATAATTCCACCCATCATATATGAAGAGATCACGTGACTCATTGGAAAATAAAATATGGCATCCATTTTTCCGTGTGTAAGTGTAAAGATCGTGATATTTAAGGATCTTTTAAATGTATATTTAGTGTTGCATCCGTCATAAAACCGCTTTATTTTTGCGTATTATCTGTATATCTAAATTCTTTGCCTACACTATTACAATATTTTTTATTTTAAATGATCACTAAACTATAATTATTTCTACAACAAAGTCTAATTTAACTAATGCAGAATGTAAACCAATCAAATAGTTGTAAGGCGAGTTGTATAAGAATCGTTGAATACTTTTCAAGCAAAATTATTTTGCTCTGGAATCTGTAATATAAGTGATATGAATGATTTTACATAGAGAAACGGACGACTTATATTTAGATATATGCATTGACAATTAGATATATTGTTAACATCCGCTAATCTTTACTTTTCAAGATATTACATTTTTATCAATTTGGCGTTATTTTCGTTAATTAAGCGGTAATTTTGGCGACATTTTCAAAAAGTTACTACATTTGCTGCCAAGGTGAACCTACTTAACGATACTTAATAATTCTTAAATTAATGTAATTTTTTTCGAATTATGAGAAACAGGGGTTTACTTAGTTGAATGACCCATCAATTCACACAAAGAAAAATAATTCAAAGACATCCATGTAAAATACGATTATATATTTATACAGACATATCTGAAACGTCATTAGGTACAGCATCAGTATTTTGTGCATTTCGCAACAACTGCTGTATGTATACAAATAGTCGAAGAAAATGTATAATAAAAACAACATATTTCAAGCAGAACTTTTTCAATTTATCAAGCTCTCATATATGGTTTGGCTTTCAAGCATACAGCTCAGTGACAATTTTAACTGGCAGTCAGTCCAACATTAAATTAGAAATACATGTTTTAGATTAAAAAATCAAAATTCCAACCGAAAGAGACTCCAGCAGATTAATACAGATGATATGGATCAAAAGCCACTTAATTGCAATGGAAAGCGAGCTTGCTGAATTATTAGCTTTCACTGGCTTATTTGATCATTTTGTTTAAACCTTAGAACTTTCCAGTTCCCAACTCTTCCTTAAAAGGAGATTTGAAAAAAAAATGCTTCGACGACAAGACAGTTGAAACTGTTCGTCTACAATAAGAAAAATCTGATATGGGAAGTACATGACTTTCCTTATATAATGCAATGAATTTACTACTTTTACAGTTAAAAAAAATGTTATTCTTATAGTAGATATTTATATTCTTTGCAAGATATTGAATTTTCTTCAATTAGTCGCCATTTTCATTGATTTAGCTTCATTTTTATCCATTTGGCGAGATTTTCGTTAATTTTGTAATATTTAAAAATGTCGCCAAGTTGGCGACATTCCGCTAAATTCGTCGCTAAAATCTCGCCAAGCGTTATGGACGGAGAAATAAGTTATTCTTACAGCGAATAAATGACTATTGGCGTTTAAATACAAAAGTATTACTCAAAGTATCTTTTCTCGTGAATGGAACGAGTTAGATCCACGAGAATGATGCCCCCAAATTTATCCCATGATATTACATATTAACTGTTAAGAAACATGTAAAATCATATCTTTTTTTTTAATTTATGAAATTTTTTGATACATTTATTTGAAAAATGGGCAATATCTCGAGAACGGTTCATGCTAGCGTTCTAAAGTTTATGTCAATCGTTTTCTAAGGAAAGATTACATAAGAAATGTCTATTTACGCAACTTTATTAAAGGTTTTGATATTCTGATGATTTTTTTCAAAATTCGACTCGAAAATTTAGGGAGGTTCTGAACATTCGATTGTGTTTTAAAACAATAGGCTTCCAGTATTCACGGATTGTGATTTTTGTACCAAATTTCATTCGAATCGCTCCATTCGTTCGTGAGATATCGTCTCCACAGACTCACTGACAAACACACACACACACTTTCACACACACACACAGGCATCACTTCAAAAATGTTCGATTCGTGATCAGGGATGCTTGAAACGTGCTCTCCCATCGAAAACTCGAATTTGAATTTTCGACCCTGTTACAATACTTTCCTTATACATTATGAAAAGGAAAGTAATAACATATGAATTCTTTCTCAAAGTATCATGTGAAACAAAAGGCTTTGAAAGGGATATCACCCAATACTTTTGGGAAAACTATCCATTTCCGACGTTTCTCCACAATATTGGAACACGGGATACGGATATGTGGGTCTGCGAGTAAAAGGTACTAATCTACATTATGTATTCGAATGTTCATTCACGAAAAAAAACGCAAATAACTGGGCAGGGAGGCTTATTTAAAAGATTCAAAAGATTTTTACTTATTTAAAGAAAAATAAACGCTTTATATGACTAGATATACATCCTGAATTGCTTAGACAATAGTCCACTGGAATTGCGCAGGTTTTCATTGCATTACATACCTCATATATTTTTCGAGTAAGTTGAGAAAAATCATAAGAACTTTTTTTTTAAAAACTAAATTTTCTAGTGCATACATTTATTGCTCACTTTTTACATGTATTTTCTACTTTCCTTATATAAATAATGTATAAGGAAAGTATTGTGACGGGGTCGAAAATTCGAATTCGAGTTTTCAACGGGAGAGCACGTTTCAAGCATCCCTGATCACGAATCAAACATTTTTGAAATGATGTCTGTGTGTGTGTCAGTGAGTCTGTGGAGACGATAACTGACGAACGCATGGACAGATTCGAACGAAATTTGGTACAAAAATCACAATCCTTAACAACTCTAGCCTATTGTTTTTATACGCAATCGAATGTTCAGAACCCCCCTAAATTTTCGAGTGAAATTTTGAAAAAATCGTCATAAATTCAAAACCGCTAATAAAGTTACGTAAATAGACATCTCTTATGTAATTTTTCATTAGAACACGATTGACATAAATTTTAGAACGCTAAGATGAACCGTTCTCGAGATATTGCACATTTTTCAAAAATATTATCAAAAAGTTATATAAAATAAAAAAAAAATTCCTATTGAGAAACATGTTCACTTTTCATATGTAATACCATGCGATAAATTGGGTGACATCACTTTCGTGGATCTAGCTTGTTCCATTCATGAAAAAGATACTTTGAGTAATACTTTTGTATTTGAACGCCACTACTTATTTATCTGCTGTAAGAATAACGTATTTCTCCATCCATAACGCTTGGCGAGATTTTGGCGCCGATTGTGGCGGAATGTCGCCAATTTAATTGTTGCCAAATTAACAAAAATCTCGCCAAATTGATAAAAATGACGCTAAATCAATGAAAATGACGACTCATTGAAGAAAATTCAATATCTTGGAAAGAATATAAGTATCTACTATAAGAATAACATTTTTTTAACTGTAAAAGTAGTAATTTAATTGCATTATATAAGGAAAGTCATGTGTTGCCCACATCAGATTTTTATAATTTCGAAGATGTTTTGAAAGAAATTTAGAAAAATGAAAAAATCTACCGCTCGGACAGATATTTTTAAAAGTGTTCAAAACATTAAATATTGAATTTTTTTTTCATTTTCATAATATGGACCCTTTTTTCGACAGAATATATATATATATATATATATATATATATATATATATTTTACATTTTTATCTAATAGGTTTGAAAGTATAAACGTCCAAAGTGTTTACATTTATTTTAACGCTCAGTTTTCAGCCACAGATAAAATCCAAGCATAGATGTTATTGGTTCAAAATCTTCACGCTATAAAAAATCGTTTGTTATGCCAAAGTAATGTTGGAGTGGAGCGTTTAAGCGCGTGGCGCAGTACCGTGTGGTGCAGCAGCACGTGGAGCAGAAGCACGATTTGTAGTCAACCATCACGGATTCAATAAGTTAAAAACACTTTATGCAAGGGATTTGAAAAACTTGACCAACGTAATTAATCACATAAAATTATGCATACGTAATTACATTCATACATACAAGCATACCTACATGCATTTATACATACATACAATCATACCTGCATGCATACGTACATACAAACATACCTGCATGCATACGTACATACAAACATACCTGCATGCATGCATGTGTGCATACATGTTGTGGTACAGTAAAATTCACATAAATGCAATACACTCAAACCTGTTTTTGTGCGATTTTTTTTGTGCGTATATGAAAATTTCAATCAAATTGGAACATAATTGACAAAGTTATCAATAAAAACAATTAATAGGTTTGATCGGCCATTTAGTTTTTTCGATTTTTGATATGTATTTCATCACGTTACATAAGTATTGCGTCAGCCAATTACATTACATATGTATTGAATTCTATAATCGCATAATTTAATTGTTGAACATACAAGAATTTCCATGTAAATAAATGAAATGTGCAATAGCATATTGCGATGGAATTCTTGCGTAGCAAAGCAAAAATGTATTGATCGCAATTAAATATTGAAGGACATCTGCATCGTGTTAGTTCGGGTTTTCCTGAAACGGACTGCGTGTCTCGTTAGGTCGCTGAGTTGGTTTTTTGCTGATGAGATAGTTGGCGACCAGTCTCATGCTTTGTTTTGTTTGTTTTAACGAGTAGGTAGAAGAAGTTTACTTGAAGGGAGCAAAGAGTTGCTTTATTCGTTTTTTATTCGTCTCTGATCTGCGCAAGTGACAAATCCGCTAAATAAAGTGATTTAATAAAAAAGAATATTACGTGTGTTTTAATTTTTAAATCTAATATTAATTGACGTCTTTCAAAGTGCTTTCACATTCCTATTGTCAGACTGCAAAGGATAATGGTTATACGTTTTGAAAAGTTTTGTATGTGTAAAATAAGTACATATGAAAATAAAATATTTAAAAATGTTCGCATGTGTATTTTCTAAATCAGATTCCAAAAGGTTTGGCGAGATACCAAGTAGCTGCCAAGCCTCGTGTCTTGATTTCGTTTAAAAAAGCAATTCCTAGTTATTTCGTAAGGTTTTGACTTATTTTGTATGTGAGACTTTTTTTATGCGCTCCCTATTCACCGCATAAAAAATACTTTTTAATTGTGTTGCGAAAACTATCTTTTATAGCTACTCGTGAAGTTTTGTGCGATTTTTTTTTCATGCGTTTTCTTTTATGCGGTCCCTATCCATTGCACAAAAACAGGTTTGAGTGTACTATCGCTTACCAATAGTATCCCACAGTTGATTCAGTAATCGTATAAGTGGAATCTAAAAAGATCAAGTACATTGCGAGGATACAGAAACCAGTCGATTTTGTGGCCATTAACAGTTTTATTTATACACATAAATTATGAAATAAATAATTAAGAATTTATTCCGAAAATAGACTCCATTTATATCAGTTACAGAGGCAACTTAAAACTATAAAAATATATACATAGATACATGTTTTAAACGGCGTAATGTTGGTTACACTTTTGTAAACTGTTCAAATATATTTGCTTGCTTAGAATCCATTGTCTGCTGTAGAATCGAATGCGTTCAACATAGACTTCAGAAGAAAATCATTTCCTTGGCCAGCGAACGGCTAACAGCAGTACGATCTGCACTGCTGTTAGCCGTACATTTCCGCTTTTCATAAAGCGGATCTACTGTGACGTCAGGTTTTCATGAGCTGTACTTTCACTAGGCGTAAACGTCTTCAGAATCTTGCCGAGAAATGATGGATAAAGAATTAATTCTCCTGCGTCAGTCAGTAATCGAACGCCGAATTGTATCAGCCGCAATTCTGAAAAAAATCTGATGTGGGCAACACATGACTTTCCTTATATAATGTAATGAATTTACTACTTTTACAGTAAAAAAATAGGTTTTTCTTATAGTAGATACGAATATTCTTTCCAAGACATTGAATTTTCGACAATTAGTCGTCATTTTCATTGATTTAGCGTCATTTTTATCCATTTGGCGAGATTTTCGTTAATTTGGCAACATTTCAAATAGTCGCCAAATTGGCGACATTCCGCCATATTCGTCGCTAAAATCTCTCCAAGCGTTATGCACTAAGAAATAAGTTATTCTTACAGCCGATAAATGACTATTGGCGTCCAAATACAAAAGTGTTACTCAGAGTATCTTTTTTCATGAATGGAACGAGCTAGATCCACGAGAATGATGTCACCCAATTTATCGCATGGTATTACATATGAAAAGTGAACATGTTTATCAATAGGAATTTTTTTTTATTTTATATGACTTTTTGATATTTTTTTTGAAAAATGTACAATATCTCAAAAACGGCTCGTGTTAGCGTTCTAAAATTTATGTCAATCGTTTTCTAATGGAAAATTACATAAGAAATGTTTATGTGCATAACTTTATTAGTGGTTTTGATTTTTTGACGATTTTTTCAAAATTTTATTCAAAAATTTAGGGGGGTTCTGAACATTCGATTGCGTATAAAAACAATAGGCTTCCAGTGTTTACGGATTGTGATTATTGTACTAAATTTCGTTCGAATCGGTTTATTCGTTCGTCAGTTATCGTCTCCAAAGACCCACTGACACACACACACACACACACACACACACAGACATCACTTCAAAAACGTTTGATTCGTGATCAGGGATGCTTGAAACGTGCTCTCCCGTCGAAAACTCGAATTCTCGACCCCGTCACAATACTTTCCTTATACATTATGTATATAAGGAAAGTAATAAGTTGCATATATTTCTTTCACTAAGGTCGCGTTAGAATGCTGATGATTCAATGTCACTCAAAATGAGGGAGAAAATCAAAGAATGGATAAAATCCTACAATCCCTTTCTAAATCCAAGAGGTCATTTTTACGATAAGAACTTGAAACGTTTAGTGATTGCACTAACAGAAAATATTTGTGAAACCAGCAAAAACATCCAATCTGAGGTAAATAATATTTCACAAATTTTGAAATGTTCATCAGCATTGTTATCATGTAATATACTGGTTATATCAGACAAAATATTTGATAACTTTTCCGAGTTAAACAATTTTCCTTACGCAATTCTATTGTCTTATTTTACGGATAATGAACAATTTTCTTTTTCTGTATTAAAAAAACTAGGCGTCAACAATCAAAAGGCAGCTTTGACAAAATTCTGAGGGAAGCTTTCGTTGCAAATTTAACCTAAAGAAAAGCTTATAAAAATTTCTGATTTATCTGACATCAAAGAAAATCTCTTAATCTCACTATTTAGAAATGAAGATCTTGATATAATCTACTTTCTACTTAAATCTAATTATCTAATAGATAAGCTGAGAGAAGCTGGGTTTGGTACTGATCTTATGCATACAGACGAAAGTGGCAACAACGTATTGTTTTATGCAATTATGCAGAACCAGCCTGTTTTACATATGAAATATATAAGTTTATTGTGAATTACTTTTTTTAACAAAGAGCGTGGTTGTGAAAATAAGAATGTAAACATTTCAGTCTTTAAAATCATATTTCAATTCTGTGAAATTCCAGATCAGGGCAAATGATAAAAAAACTTCCGAGGTAATATCCAAATTTAAGGAGCTTGAAAAGTTCAATAAATTCTATTGCGAAATCGTACATACTGATAAAATGTCCAATAACACTGTTCAATTGGTAAGCAAGCATGCTACACTCTCTACAGACATACCAGAAGCAAATGTCGAAGCAGCTCTATCATTAAAGAATATTACCCATATTACTTTCCTTATATACACATAATGTATAAGGAAAGTATTGTGACGGGGTCGAAAATTCGAAATCGAGTTTTCGACGGGAGAGCACGTTTCAAGCATCCCTGATCACGAATCAACCATTCTTGGAGTGATGTCCGTCTGTCTGACTGTGTGTGTGTGTGTCAGTGAACCTGTGGAGACAATAACTGACGAACGAATAGACCGATTCGAACCAAATTTGGTACAAAAATCACAATCCGTAAACAGTGGAAGCCTATTGTTTTTAAACGCAATCGAATGTTCAGAACCCCGCTAAATTTTCGAGTGAAATTTTGAAAAAATCCTCAAAAAATCAGAACCGCTAATAAAATTACGCAAATAGACATTTCTTATGTAATTTTTCATTAGAAAACGATTAGCATAAATTTTAGAACGCTAACATGTACCGTTCTCGACATATTGCACATTTTTCAAAAAAATTATCAAAAAGTCATATAAAATAAAAAAATATATTTCCTATTGAGACACATGTCCAATTTTCATATGTAATACTATGCGATAAATTTGGCGACATCATTCTAGTGGATCTAGTTCGTTCCATTCATGAGAAAAGACACTTTGAGTAATACTTTTGTATTTGAACGCCAATAGTCATTTATCTGCTAGAAGAATAACTTATTTCTCCGTCAGTAAAGCTTGGCGAGATTTTGGCGACGAATTTGGCGGAATGTGGCCAACTTGGCGACTTTTTGAAATGTTGTCAAATTAACGAAAATCTCGCCAAATGGATTAAAATGACGCTAAATCAATGAAAATGACGACTAATTGTCGAAAATTCAATATCTTGGAAAGAATATAAGTATCTACTATAAGAAAAACTTATTTTTTTTACTGTAAAAGTAGTAAATTCATTGCATTATATAAGGAAAGACATGTGTTGCCCACATCAGATTTTTTTAGAATCGCATGAGAAGTTCTATCGCTAGGAAAGTGTGGACATGTCACATGATTTCGGTTAAGTCGAATTTTGCATCCACTTTGAATACTTTTTTCTTTCCTTATATACATAATGTATAAGGAAAGTATTGTGACGGGTCGAAAATTCGAATTCGAGTTTTCGACGGGAGAGCACGTTTCAATCATCCCTGATCACGAATCAAACATTTTTGAAGTGATGTCTGTGTGTGTGTATGTGTGTGTGTGTGTGTGTGTGTGTGTGTGTGTGTGTGCCAGTGAGTCTGTGTAAGACGATAACTGACGAACGAATGGACCGATTCGAACCAAATTTGGTACAAAAATCACAAACAGTAAACGCTGGAAGCCTATTGTTTTTTTACGCAATCGAATGTTCAGAACCCCCCTAAATTTTCGAATGAAATTTTGAAAAAATCGTCAAAAAATCAAAACCATTAATAAAATTACGAAAATAAACATTTCTTATGTAATTTTTCATTAGAAAAAGCGATTGAAATAAATTTTAGAACGCTAACATGAACCGTTCTCGAGATATGGCACATTTTTTAAAAAAATTATCAAAAAGTCATATAAAATAAAAAATAATATTCTTATTGAGAAGCATGTTCACTTTTCATATGTAATATCATGCGATAAATTGGGTGACATCATTCTCGTGGATCTAGCTCGTTCCATTCATGAAAAAAGATACTTTGAGTAATACTTTTGTATTTGAACGCCAATAGTCATTTATCTGCTGTAAGAATAACTTATTTTTTTGTCCATAACGCTTGGCGAGATTTTGGCGACAAATTTGACGGAATGTCGCCAACTTGGCAACTTTTTGAAATGTTACCAAATTAACGAAAATCTCGCCAAATGGATAAAAATGACGCTAAATCAATGAAAATGACGACTAATTGTCAAAAATTCAATATCTTGGAAAGAATATTAGTATCTACTATAGAAAAACCTATTTTTTTTACTGTAAAAGAAGTAAATTCATTACATTATATAAGGAAAGTCATGTGTTGCCCACATCAGATTTTTTATCTTAGATTTCTTCTGTGCCATGATATTTTTGGACAATTTGTTTCTTCTAAAAGAATCGCTGCAAATTGATAAAAAGACAATTTTCGAAAATTGAATAAAGTTTCTTTACATTTATGGCTCAAAATAGTTTGGAATTTGGAATCAGGATAAAGTGTTTAGGACCCTTCCAATATCATATCACAAACGGTCAGACTTGCTAAGAACCACTCAAAATATTTTTATATACTCTAGTTAATACAAAATTAACCGCTGAAAACGTTATAGAAGTATAACCTGAGGAATAAGTGCATACATTAATTGATTTGGACGAAATTCATGACCGATTTTTTATTCACGGATTACAACAGTGCCTCACTGCAGCCATAGCTGTAAACAAGAAAGATCAATCATGCTTAAAGCATTGAATATGAAACACTTTCAAACTTCAATGCAATTTTATTTAAGCAAGTCTAAAATGCAATACATTCCTCGGTAATATTTTGAAACTTATCACAATACTGCATTAATTTATTATATTTGAAAACTTAAACCTTCATCGAAAAAAATGAACTTCATTCAAATGACGGCATTGAAATATAAATTGCCTGGTTTAAACATCTTTAAAATGTTATACATTCCTCGGTAATAGTTTTAGAATTATCATAATACTACGATAATTTGTTATATTTGAAAACTTCATCGAAAACAACTGAAATTAATTCAAATGACATCATAGAAAAAATAACACGCCTGGATCTCTCTATTAAAACAGGATTTCATTCATAACTTTCTCCCATTCATTTCATTCATCACAATACTATAATAAATTATTTTATTTAAACATTTTGTTTAAGACCATGGAGCTACAAAAAATTAAACTCTATGCTTGAAACTTCATCGAAAAAAATCGTCCTTCTCTTTATGAAATCAATTAATATTTCATTCATATCAGCCATGCAGACTCCATGGACTAAATTATTTTGTGTTAAAAAAATACAGGAATTCTAATACAACTCATTCTACATATTTTGCTGTTTACATTTTACATAGGTGAAAAATAGGCTTAGTTGTAGAAATAATCAAATTTAGATGAGCATTTAAACTCAAATATATTGTCATTGCGTTGTTTCAGTATGTAGATGCACATAATTTAAGCAAAAATAAAGTAGTTTTAGGACGGATACAACACTCAATATGAATTAAAAAGAACTTAAAAAAATCACGATTTTGAATGAACAACTGAAATTCATTCAAATGACGTCATAGGAAAAGTAACATGCCTGGCTCTCTCTATAAAATCAGCATTTCATTCATAAATAATTTCCCATTCATGTCATTCATCACAATATTATAATAATTTATTTTATTTAAAAATTAAGACCATGGAGCTACAAGTAATTAAACTCTTTGCGTAAAACTTCATCGAAAAAAAATCGACCTTCTCTTTGTAAAATCAATGAATATTGCATTCATATCAGCTACGCAGACTCCAGGAACTAAATGATTTTGTGTTAAAGAAATACAGCAATTCTAATACAATTCATTCTACATATTTTGCTGTTTACATTTTACATAGGTGAAAAATAGGCTTCGTTGTAAAAATAATCATATTTGGATGAGCATTTAAACTCAAATATATTGTAATTGCGCTGTGTCAGTACGTAGATGCACAGAATTTAAGCAAAAATAGAGTGGTTTTAGGACGGATACAACACTCAATATGAATTAGAAAAAACTTTAAAAATCACGATTTTGAGACAAGATGTATGCCATATATCATTTTGAAGTGGGTCATGTGATCGTTTCATATCATGGTCACGTGATCGTTTCATATAAGAGGTGTAATTATTATTTTAATTTTTATTCAAAAAACTACTGAATATATTTCGCTGAATTTTTTTTTATATATTTTATGGAACAATTTGAATATTACCTAAAATTTTCGAAGCAATTTGTGAATTTTAAATCCGCTTAAAAAATGTTTGAAAAATTAGTTCCCATAGGGCTCAATGTATTTCATTTTTTCGACCCGGGTTCAATCCAAAACTAATTGGGTGATATTATTCATTTATATTCCCATAGGTCCTACAGACCGTCTGAACAACATACTAAAATTTCATTTTGATTAAGTCATTTTTACGGCAGTTATCGTGCTAACGGACAGACAGACAGACAGACAGACAGACAGAATGAACAAAGTCATAAACACTTTTCAACTTTGTTGTAAAGTGTTAAAAATGATGATTCCTGATTTATGTGGGTAGTGTTGCGAGAACTTCAAGTTTTTGGAGAAAGTGTCATAGATATAGATTTGGATTTTACACCAATGCAAAAAGTGCTCAGCCTTTGTCTATCAAGAGGATTAGTTCGAGATTTAAAGAGAATAAGAAATGCATTATTTCACGTGGACAAATATGCTGCCCCCTATCGAATATCAATGGATAGCAATATAGAACTGTTTTTATTCATACAAAATAAATTGAAAAAACTTGAGTGTATATTGAAACCAATATTTTGTGCACAGAATAGCAAAGTGGAGAAATGTATGTCATTCCATTTAATGCAATCCATTTAATACAGGCTATCTTTTAATGATCAAATGTCTGAACAGACCGCAACTATTAATCATGAACTATTACGGGAACATAATAGTCTAGAAGAAGCAATAAAAATTTTACATTCCGGTCTTTTTGTAGGGAAGGATCCTTTAAAGAAAATATATATGAATAATTCAATTTTAACTAAAAGCATAAGTATTAGATACACATATATACTACAAAATCTATTTAACAATTTTAACTACCTTATACATCAAAATTCATACTGCCAACTCGTTGATAATATAAATAGTATAAAAGAATACTTATTTTCAATTGATTACGTTCTACAGTTCATAATAATTGATGAATCTGTAATGCCTGAGCAACAAGAAGTCCTAAATAACATTGAAAATTATACCCAGTCCTTTATGAAAGATCTAGATTGTTAGGTGCTCCCAAAATTAGATAACTGAAAAACGAAACATGCCAGAGAAAATGATAAGAAAAATTTATCGAATAAACGAATAATTTTTTCTTTTATCCCATAGCATGTTATCTAAGTTGCAGGACATTGTGTCTCAGTATAAACAATTAACCGTAAACTTCCAGATTTTGAGCAGGAAAGAGATGGAGAAATTTAATTTGTTGCTATATATAAAACTCGACTGATCTTGGGTGGAAAATATGTTTTTATCAAGTAATGGCAGAAATACAGTAGAACACAACATGTCAACCAGTTCAATTAGTTTTAAGCATATTCATGAAGCACCAACTAAATTATTAAAATACTGTGACTTCATGACCGAAACACAATTGAACGTTGAGACATCTAAGCTAAATTTATCAACTTCCGCAGAAACAAAAAATCTTCGCAATGAATGTTTAAATGACACAGTAAGCGCATCAACTGCTTTGTATCATCTTCCCGACCACTGCGGAGAGCTTTTGGGTTTAGTTGAAAAGAATGAAATGTCTAAGAATATGTGCGATCTGCTCTGAGATAAGCTAAACTTATCAAACACATCAAAAGATGTTCTAAGTAAATTAGTAGCAGAAAAACAAATAGAACTCCTTCATGGCGATAAATCTAAATACCTGATTGATAGAATGACTGCATTGCGTATTATATTAAATAATGCACATGAAAATATTGATCAGTTGTGGATCGAAACAACGAGTGAGAGAAGGAGAAGAAACACATTAAAGGAAAATTAATCGAAATGTACAAGAATGATCTCCAATTTCAAGCTGCTGTTGAAATATTGCTATTTGATTGCATGAACATTTCACAAAAATCCGACCTCAAGAGATTATGGAGAAAAACGAATAACATATTTTGTTGCATTAATTTGAGAAACGTACTAGGGCACGAAAATCCGCTACTAAAGTCTCTGGTTAAATTGTTAGATCCAAATGATTTCGCTTCTGAACTCTTGGAAATTGCTCTTAAACATATTACTGGTGATATAACAATTAATTATAGATGCTGATTAATAAAGATTTCGAAGCACCACATCAATCCTGTATAATGGAATGTCAGACTTTACCCCAGAAAATCCTCTACTAAAATCGCTGGTCAAATTGTTAGATCCAAATGATTTCGCTTCTGAACTCTTGGAAATTGTTCTTAAACATATTACTGGTGATATAACAATTAACTATAGATGCTGATTAATAAAGATTTCGAAGCACCACATCAATCCTGTATAATGGAATGTCAGACTTTACACCAGAAAATCCTCTACTAAAATCTCTGGTCAAATTGTTAGATCCAAATCAATTGCCTTCTGAACAATTTCTGTCAAGCTTATTACTGGTGATATGACAATTAACAGCAGATGTTGATTAATAAAGATTTCAAAACACCAGATCTATCCGGTGTAATGGAATGTCAGACTTTACTTCAGAAAAGTCGCTACTAGAATCTCTGGTCAAATCGTTAGATTCAAATTGCCTTCTGAACTCGTGTAAATTGCTGTTAAGTTTATTACTGGTGATATAGCAATTAACAGTAAATGTTGATTAATGAGGATTTCGAAGCACACATCATTCCTGTTTAATGGAATATCAGACTTTATTCCAGAAAATCCGAAATTAAAATCTCAGTTCAAATTGTTAGATCCAAATGATTTGCCTTCTGAACAATTTCTGTCAAGATTATTACTGGTGATATGACAATTAACAGCAGGTGTTGATTAATAAATATTTCAAAGCACCAGATTAATCCGGTATAATATAATGTTAGACTTTACTCCAGAAAATCCGCTACTAAAATCTCTGGTCAAATTGCTAGATCCAAATTGACTTCTGAACTCGTGGAAATTATTGTTAAGCTCACTACTGGTGATACAACAATGATGTTGATTAATGAAGATTTCAAAGCAACACATTAATCCTGTATAATGAAATGTTACGCTTTACCCCAAATATTTTAACACTGTTGTGTGAAAAGAAAGCAAAATGTGATGCACTGCGAGAGTGATGCATTTTTCACAGTTGTGTGAAAAATGCATCATTTACCTAAAATGGTTTAAAAATAAGTAAATCTTAACTTTAAGTAAATCGTAACAGAAAAGTTGAAATTGGCTGTAATGACATGAATTTTAGTAATTTATGTTTAAGCTTTTACCTTAAATATTATACGAAATTTTATTACATTTATTGTAAATTTAAAATATTCTATTAAATAATTTAAATAATTTTACATAGATGATGAACTATTTGGTAGCAGAATTGGTTTTATAAAAGTAATTTTTAGAAAACTAAACTTTTCGAGTAACAAAAGTAACACACATAAATGCAAAAACATGATGTATTATTAATTTATTGTAAGTTTAAGATATTCTATGAAATAAGTTAAATAATTTTACATAGATGATGAACTATTTGGTAGCAGAATTGGTTTTATAAAAGTAATTTTTAGAAAACTAAACTTTTCGAGTAACAAAAGTAACACACATAAATGAAAAGACATGCAAATTGATCCTATTTTAACTTTAGGTAAGCTAATCATATTATAGTATACATAATCAACTGGAGTGTTTCTCAACTTTACTGGCATACCAGAATCCATCAGTGTAGCATGTATTTTTTTTTCTTGTAAATTTTTAAAGAAAACATTTAAAATTCTGTATTGTTGGTCCAAATGGTCACAGTATGGCATGTTACCGTTCATTTTAACCTTTTGCTTATGGGTGGGACAGCGTCCATACCAAACGAAGAACCTCTAAAAAAGACAGGTATTTGACATACCATATCCCAAACAGTTCGATCCCCCTTTGCAGACATTGGCGTACTCTTCGTTTGGGATTGACGCTGTTCCGCCCGCAAGCAAAAGGTTAAAGGTATTGAAAAAGTTTTTCGATAAGTTTAACAAAATGCACCCTCGGAGGTTAATGAAGTCACGAACACAAAAATTGTACGGTGGTTATTTTTCACTAGAATGATTGAAACTTTCACTCGTCGTAATCATTTAGCCCTAAATTATCCCTTTTATGCATAATTATATCAAATTCTTTCGATGGAGTTTTAAGTCTTCAAGTAGCAGTACTGTGATAATTTAAATACCATCACATTTTGGAGATGCTTAAATGAAATCCCATTTCTGTTGAAAAGTGTTTCATAATCAATACTTTATGCAGGATTTATCTTTATTTAACATATTTTTAGACTTATGCCATTACCTTATATGATAGACCAATTATATGTAACAATATATTTTATATATTTAATTATATATTTAAATGGCCGCTTTTGTTACAGAAGTCTTCTAATAAATTAGAGTATGACTTGTATTGCTCCACCTGAATTAATCTCAATTTTTTTCTGTGTGCTTAATGTTATAAAAATTAAAAAAAGCGAGAAATACCGATATCACGGTTTTAAAAATTAAAATACCGAAATCTAGGAAATAAAAATTCAAATACCGAAATCTAGGAAAAAAAATTCAAATACCGAAATCTTTTTTTTTTTTTAAATGGCCAGGCACTTTGAGCTTCGTCATTCGCCTTTATTACAGCGGCCAGAGTGTGAACCATTTAGCCGTCCATTGACGTTGCTTAAGGAGCACCAGAGGGGGGCGGATCACATCGCGCCCACAACACAAACATCCATGCCTTACGTGGGGCTCGAACCCACAACGTGGCGGTCGAGCGATTGCTACGGAAACGCGTGCCTTGACCACTCGACAACCACGTCGGTGATATACCGAAATCTAGGAAATAAAAATTCAAATACCTTAACACTGCTGTTATAAAAATTAAAATATCCAAATACCGGTATCTTTGTTTTAAAAATGTAAATACTGGAATACTAGTATTCCTGTTTTAGAGATTAAAATATTTACATATCGGGTCTCGATTCTAAAAATTAAAATACCGATATATCGCTATTAAAAATTAAAATACCGATATATCTCTATTAAAAATTAAAATACCGATATATCGCTATTAAAAATTAAAATACCGATATATCGCTATTAAAAATTAAAATACCGAAATTACGGTATCTCGGTTTTCAAAATTAAAATACAGAAAAACGGCTATCTCAGTTTTAAAATCTAAATATCAGAATACCAGTAACTCGGTATTAGAAGTTCAAATACCAAAATATCGGTATCCATCACAGTATTAAAAATTAAAATAAGGCTACCTCAGTTTTGAGCATCAAAATATCGAAATACCTGCATTCTGATTTTAAAATTAAAATCTATAGACACCTGTATCTCGGTTTTAAAAATTAAAATACTGAAATACCGGCATTTCTGCTTTAAAAATAAAAATATCTAAATACCGGGTCTCGGTTTTAAAAATTAAAATATCGAAATAACGGTATCTCAGTTTTAAAAATTAAAATACAGAAATACAGCTATCGAAGTTTTAAAAATTAAAATAGCTAAGTACCAGTATTTCTATTACAATTTAAATACCGCTAAGTCAGTTTTAAAAATTTAAATATGAAAATATCGGTTAACATTTGACCATGTATCTAGTAGAAGTGTTTTAGCCAGGACCAGGTGAATATCCTTTGTCTAAATCTTGGCTAGTTATGATTTTTTTTTATAATGGAGTTTGATCAGCCAACATATCATAAGGGTTTCAAGAGTATAAAGTTTTAATTTTTCCAGGAATTCAACTGTGCACAGCAACGATTTTCTATTCATGTATTACGATGAGCAGGATGTTATATATAACAAAAGCACAATTATGCGGAAGTTGTTAAGATTTGAAAGAGTTTTTCGGGGGGTAGAAAAGACTATAGTCTAAGTAATTCATTAGACGGAGTGCAACTAATTAATTGGTTGGGACATGAGTTCTTCACTTCGATTATTAATTTTGTATATTATTCAATTTTCGGCACTAAATTTGAAAAGTCTCCCTTACGGATTTTGGCATATTTCAGAACACTTTTCTAATGGAATAAAACCTCCATAAGTTCTACACTTCATGAATATATAAATTTAGCACCTTCACACATACCAAAATAATAAGTTCACATTATGAAAATGATTGAAAATCCAATTAAAATTCATTTGAGTTAAAGTCATGTAAATTATTCTTGAACTTCAGTAGAACTATTTAAATTCAAATAAGGGGAATACAAAATTATATTCGAACTACTATCTAACGAGGCTTTTAATTTTGTTCCACTATGGATATGGCAGAGAATGAATAGTATGGTCACAGGTGGATCTTGCAGCTCAAAGAAAATTCCCAATGGGTAGAATGAAAGTATAACTGATTTAAATATTTTCTTAAGAGGTTTCTTAACTCAAAAAGCTTTGACTTTCCTAAAAGAAACCAACCCACTATTCTGAGCATTGCCTATGAAGTAATAAGTTGTTAGTGCATGGTTATATGAAAGAATTCTTTTTGACGGGTGCAACATTTCTATGCAAACTAAAATTAATAGAAATGCTACTGATGATTATAGGTTACTAGTGACTATACCTACTAATGATTTGAGACAACTATCAAGTTATTTTAATAGTTTCTATGATTTCCCCTTAGTTTTAGGTAAACATATATATATGGAATACATCTACAATACATCTGGAAACTGCAATCATTACTTCAACTTTATAATAAATATTTTAAAAAGAAATTCAATTTTTTTCTATTAATGTAAGAATCTGGGTGGTATTTACAAGAACAGATTTCAATGTACTTGAATAAAAGTATTTATATTGCTAATAATATTTTTCTCTAGAATAATTTTAAATTTATTAAAAAAAACAAGGACTAAGAAAAAAGATGTCACTCTAATTTATTTTATTACTGTGAATTTATTTTTAGGTTCATTAGCTAGAGTTGGTTTATAATCATAAATTTCATATCTGTGTATCTGCAGCTGTTATAAATATACTGCATAAAATATGCATCCAGCGATCCTATAAGAGTCAAAAATCAAAAATACAGCTGCCCGTTAGGTAGAAAGTGAATCTTTATTACATTGTTACAAAAAAACACAAAAATATGAAAGATAAATATATCTACCACTCCATAAAGAAATAAATATTCTTGATATTAATTCGATATTATTCATTGCAAATGACAATCAGTGTTCCCAGTTCTAGGCAATTTTCCCTAGATCTAGGGAAATTCAGAGATTTCTAGGGATCTAGGGAAGAGGCAACCAAATCTAGTGAAATTTTCATATTTACTACTAAGTTTACTAATTTGTCATATTTACTACTTATACAATTTTCGGTTAAAAAAACTTCTCAATTTCACATATTTTTGAAATTCTTAGAAAAAAAAAAAGATATTTTTTTATTTTTTTCGGAGATTTTGAAATTAACTGTTTAGTTAACTGTAACCGCATTAAAAGGGCTTATTTTGAATATTTTCACGGACTATTGTCTCCTACGATAATTCCGATTTACAATCTTTTCTTTAGCCGTTTTCCTAGGATATCCTAGGAAAAAACTAGGGGCTTAAAACCCTTTAGAAGATAAGTAAAAATAACAGATTCCTACCTCATTTTTTTACCAAATGTGTACAGTTATCAGAAAAATCTGGGGGTGTTGGAAGATAGGAAAATATACTTACCCTGGGGCAAAATTGTTTGCAGAATTTTTCTGGAAACCTAAATAGTCAGTACCAGACTGTTCAGAGCGGAGACATGATTTATTGATAAAATATATCATGTATTGTTTCAAGTTTTGCTACATAGTTTTATATTAGTTTAAGTTCAAATTGTTAGTTTGTTATTGTTATAGTTAAGTAGTTTGTTAATTTGTTATTGTTTTAGTTTTATTACTGTTATAGTTAAAAATATATTAAAGAAATTTGAAGTTTATTCCCGAGTCTAGTCGGACATTTTTTTTAATAAATGGAACCCACCTCAGGAAAGAAAAATTCGTAGCTTATGGAAGCAAGAAAGTGAATTTAAAATATGGCAGTCTAAAAGCAGCAAAGGCAATGGATGTTTTTACTACTAAGCCTGAGATTTGCATGAAAAAGTAGGGAAATATGAAATAATCAAATATGGATTATTCAAAAAACATAATACTAATGCCACCACTACAAAGTATATAAATTAGTTTGTGCCTGCACCAAAATCTGTGCCTGCACATATACAAAGCATTTTATTTTGTTTTCTAAAATTTTTATTCGCAAGAAAAATTACAATTTTTAGTTTCACCAAATAAAAATAATATATTTAGATTATTTTTAATCTGGGAATGAGGTTATTAGGCTAATAAATAAACTTGTCTGTTCGAAACTTGCAGTAAGAGCACGGAATACGGAATTTCCGAAAATTATTGTGATTACATCATGCATAGCATCCAATCAGATCGTTGCTTCAAATATTATGACGTCACATATCACGTGACCAAGAAATCTAGGGAATTTTTTTCTCGAATCTAGGGAAAAGACTTGAAAAGAATCTGGGAACACTGATGACAATACACACTCAAAAGCATGTGGTATGACAATTTAATTTTATAGTCAAAAATTGCAATTTTCCCTTCGAAATATAATATAAATTTTAAAGAAGTATATCCTTTGAACGAAGAAAGATTGCCCACTTAGCTATTTTATGGCTTGATTTAGTCATTTTTGGCGATATTTAGCCATTGCTAATTAGCTATATTATAGTCAATGGAAACTGCTAATTAACTATATTCTAGTTATTTTTGCTTTAGGTTTCAAAAATTTAATTATTATGATGTATTAACCGGAAATATAAATCTTAAATGTTAATTGAATGAGGATATAATAATATAATTCTTATAGATATATGTTGCAGAAAATTCCATAAAAGATAAGATAACATTAGCATGTATATATTTACATATATGTATATTTTCTTTAACTTTTATGTTGGAAAATATGATAACCTACTATATGATGGCTATATAACATGCTATCCATTATATAAAGATGAATGGAATGGGTATGTTAATAAACCCTCAATATAATTTATATTTTCCTAAAGAGAGTAGGACGAATGTTAGCCACTCTTTTTAAGTGGCACACATAAAATATAATTTTCGTCAATTGTTAGCATATTTAATGTAACTTTTAAATGAAATACGAGGGTTTCTAAAATTTTTGTTGTTGAAATTACTTAAATAGACTTTGTCACTATCTCACTTAGTTCACGAAGAGGAAACAAGAATAATTTATAAAGAGTGATTTAATATTTAAGTCAGGATCAGTCACTAGACCCCGCCCACTCTTTTAAATTGGGACACTTTAGATTTGGTTTAAATATTTTGTAAGTTATGATGGAAATGGTGATGTTCTTTCCTAAATAGTACAACAGGAAGAGCTAAAAATACCAAGGAAAAACTGCATGTTTTGAAACACATTCTATGCTCTTTATTGAAACTTTTAACTTTAGGAGACAATCCTGAATCATTTAGGTGAAGAAATTTAAAATACTGTAAAATAAAATTTAAAAAATAAGTAAGCCGCAATAAAAAATATTAATCCACTGGAAAGTTTTTATTTTGTTTGTGTGGAATGATGTGAAAACTGAAGCCCTGAGACTATATTAGTTTTCCCGTATTCTAACCGCAGAATATAGCCCACTTTTAATTAGATGAATATCATTAAATATGCACTTCTAATGAAATGAAAAGAAATTTACTGAAATTGCGAATAGTAATTGTAAACATGGCATAAGTGGTGCAGTAGTTAGACTAACAATGATCAAACCAATAGATATGGTTTAAATTCCCAGTCACGAGGTATTTAGTTACTATAAAAATTGAAAATGCTCCAAAATTTGCAGCATAGTACTTTGTGTAAAAGTTCTAATCCTCAATAGTGTTAAATGCATTTTACATTTTATGTTTTTTTATAATTTAAATAGGGAAAATATATAATATTTTGAAAACTACCTATGCGAGCTAATAAAATGCACTGTTATTTGCTTGTTAAAATACTTATAATTATATACAATGATTACTGTCATGAATTTATTTATTTAGAAAACGTTTTAAATGAATCACCAAGAATATATGAATTGAAATACTAATTAATATATAAATTCAAATACTTATTAATATATGAATTCAAATACTAATTAACAAATACTAATTAAAATATTAATTCAAATACTAATTAACAAACAGTGCATGTTCATTTTAGTTCTGTATTAAAAATGTAATTTATTATTATTATTATTCTGTATTATTTAGTTCTGTAGAAAATATTTTTTGTAAATTTGTTTACAGACGAGACTCGGACGTTTTATTCTTCATACCTATCTGCCTGTAAAGATAATTTTGTATAGCGAGAACAAAGATTCTTACGTATCTTTTTTATGAAAATTAAATTAAATATTTTAATATAATGTTTTTAATAACAATGTAATTTAGAATACTGCGGAAATTTGCACATAATTGCACATTTTAAATCTCTTAAAATTATATATTCCGTAGGAAGAGGCGGTATACTGCTAGTAAACAGTATGTCGATTATCTATATAAATAAAATTGAAAATCTATCTGTCTGTCTGTCTCATCATCCCGAGAGAGAGTCTGAACTGAATTTGATGAAATTATGTGCGTAGCCTTAAAATAGCCTCACTTAAAATGTTGTCCATGTTTTGAGTTTCCAAAACCAGGGGTTGTGGAGATATTCATGAAAAATAAAACTTTTTCTAGGAATTCCACTCTCTAACTCCCTAGTTCTTCCAAACGAAAAAGATTGAAAATCACTGATTAAAAACGTGAAAGTGAATTAAAACTATCTCTGAGTTTGGTGGGAGTTTATTGCGCTTATCAGTCACTTTTGAAAATTATAGGTTTGAAACATGAATTTAAATGGAAACTCAATCACCATGGTCGCTAAATTGCCAATGGCGGCAAAATTTAAATGAAATGCTTTTTTTTTTTTGTCACCAAATGTCGCTAAATTGACGAAAATGTCGCCAAATTGATAAAAAGACGCTAAATTTATCAAAATGACGTCGAATTTTGATGAACATTCAATATATCGAGCCATAATTAAGTACGATTTTCTAGACAGTCTCTGTCGTTTTGTGAGAATTAAAAAATATTTTTTCTAAATTTGTTTACAAACTGGACCAGGATGTTTTATTCTTCAGATCTGCCTGTGAAGATAATTTTGTATATCGAGCCCAAAGATCCTTTTACAATGTTTAGAAGAAATAAATTAAATATTTTAATAGAATATTTTGAATAGCATAATTTAAAATATTATAGGAATTTACACATAATTGTGAATGTTAAGTTTCTTTATATTATATTTTCCGTACGGTTATACTACTAGTATTTATATATAAATAAAAAATCAAGCTAGTGCATTACTATGGTAACGTTTAATAGTAAGTAAAGTCGCTAAATGTGTGCATTAATAGATAAATACGTATTATAATGTTACTAGCATTGAACTAAAATCATGGAAATTGAATTTTGACGACTTTGGTAGATAGTAAATTATGACCTAGAAAAGTAAATTATGATAGTAAATTATGACATATGTAACATATTGACATATGAGTAAATTATGAAAAGTAAATTATGATAATAAATTATGCCATAGTAAATTATGACCTAGAACTCACGTGCAAAATTCACATCAATGTGCAAATTGAGATGCAATAAATATGTAAAACAATGCAAACTGTTTTTAAATTCAAATACAAAACTATTAGACGACATGTATTTTTTCGTTAATAAAAAATGGCTATATCCACTAGAATGATGTAATATATTTGTCGCATACTACTGCTAATGCAAAGTCAGCTTTTTTAAAGGTACTTAAATGTTGTTTAAATTTCATTTAATGTTTAATACATTTATTTGGAGAATGTGCAGTATATTGAGAAGGTCTGCAAAATTAAATCATTTTTGCCACATCATACAAAGTTGATAAAAATTTAATGAAGCAACTGAAGATTTTATTTTTGAAGATTATTCAGATAGCACTTTGAGAGAATTTTTGTAACTGGTGAAATTTTCACGCTAGTGTCCTAAAGCTAATATCAGTTGTCGGGAAAAAAAGTTCTTATAAAATAAATTTTATCTAACATAATAGAATTTAATGTTTTTTTTTTATGATTTTTTTCAAAAAATCATTTGAAAATTTAAGAGTCTTCCAAACGTCCGGTCATGTTTAAAATTAAAAAAATGTTCCCATTCCTCAGATTGTGATGATAATACAAAGTTTAATTCTAAATACCCTATTTGTTTGTGAGATATTATGTCCACTAACTCGTGAGCACACACACATATTAGTAGACCTGTCTTCAAAACGTTCCATTCAAGTTCAGAGATGCACATAAATTCGAATTAGTGAACCCTTTACAATGCTTTTGTTAGGCATTATACGTATTTACCCTTTTCTTGAGCTTGCGTAATTTACTGATCTAACACACATCGCTTTTACACAATCAGAAATTTGTAGCCATTTAAAAACTGCTGCTACTGTCTTGAGCCTATTCAATCTTTTAGTAAGTTCGAAACTGTTTGTAATAGCTACATACGAATATTATCAAAATAATCCGAAAAAAGAGGGGAGGGGACTTGATTTCATAGAAGTTTTACTTTAGGAAAGCATCACGGTTGATAGCCGATAGCGGCAAACCTCTGATTGGACGCTTGGTGACCTACATCTACTGTGACGTCGGTTTCTCACTTGTGTCGCTGTCACTTGACGGAAACTTCGACAGAATCAGTTACAGCGATGTTCGATAAAGAACTCTTTTACGTCAGTATTTGAACGCCAAAATTTATTCGCTGCAAATTTGAAAATAGATAAAAAATATTTTTGTGAAAGTTGTTCGGAGGTTTAGTGAATATTTTAAGATATTTTAAAGATGCAAACTACAATGATTATCACACAGCCGAGGTTAAGGAATACGGGCTTCCAAACAGACGTTCCTTTCCCACATGCTGCACTTCAAGAGTCTACTGTTTGGGAAATAGGAGTTAGTGATAATGAACATTTTCTGTGGAGTATAGTTTTAGCCTACCTGAACTCAATCTCGGAAGTAAATCACGAGGAATTCAGTAGACGACTACAGTGTATTGACAAATCAATATCACCCGATTTGAGCATTTGTATCAAAAAATGGATCAAATTGTACAATCCCTTTCTACATCGAAGACGTATTTTTTACGATGAAAACATAAAAAAATTAGTAAATGCACTAAAAGAAAAGATTTACGATGAAAGTCAAAGCATCCCATATGAAGTAAGTGATTATTTTCCAAATTTAGATCGTGCATCAGGATTATTATCATGCAACATACTGCTTAGATTAGACGAAATTTCTGAAATGTTTCCAAATTCCAGCAATTTTCCTTTCGCAATTCTGTTGTTTTATTCTGCAAAGAATGAACAATTTTCTTTCTCTATATCTAAAGAAATAGGTGACAAAAAACAAATATCAGCTTTGGAAAATATTCTAAGGGAAGCTTGCATTGAAAATGAGAAAATAACAGAAGACATGCTAAGAAATATTTCTAATTTACCTGATATTAACGAAAATCTATTAGTATCACTATTTAGAAACCAGTTTTATGATGTAATCCCTCTGATCATCAAATCTCTGTACTTAATAGAAAAATTGAGAGAAGCTGGGTACAATACTGATCCCATGTATATAGATAGCGTTGGCAACAGTGTATTGTTCCATGCAATTATGAGTAACAATTCTGTTTTACTTTATACGGTCTATAAGTTTATTGTAGATTACTGTTTTCTAAACGAATCCCTTCAAGATGAAACTAGCATATTTGATTCTTTGAAATTCCATTTGAACTCTGTAAAAAATCAGATTAATGCAAATGTTAAAAAAACATCAGTGGAAATAATAAAATTTCAGGAACTTGAGAAGTTTAGTAATTTCTATTGTAAGATCATAAGATATCGAACCAAAAATCCGGTCAAATACTCGGATACGCAAACTGAATCTGCTACAAACGCAATGCACGAAGTTTCTGTTGTCAGAAATAACATTATACATATTTTAAAATCTCATGAGGAATATTATTGTTGGGATAATTCAGAAATTTCTAGTGTTTTGGGTTATGATGAATTTACTTGCCATTTAGATTATTTTTACAATTTGGATTTCGCTTGTGCTATGAAAATTTTTGACAATTTGTATCTTCTAAAAGAAGGATTCAAAATTGATAAAGAAGGCTTTTCAAAAATCGAATCAAGTTTCTTTTTTTATATTTATGCTTCAAAATATTACAAGAAACTGAATTTGGATAAAATGGCCAGCTATCCGGCACTTTCCTACCAGAATAGATTAGAGATGATCGAAAGCATTAAAGATTTTCTTTGCACCCTAGAAGAAACTAAAGTGAACAGCAATAACCATAATCAAAAATTATACGAAGAATGTGTGACACTGACAGATCTTCCTGAAATTCATGACGAATTTTTCATTCAGAGATTGCAGTATTATCTTGATACTGCCATTAATGCGAAAAAAACTGATTCAAGATTTATTTTAGTCGTATTAAGAGCACTCCAAGTTATTGGAGAAAGTTTAAAAGACATTTCATTGGACTTCACACCAATACAAAAAGTACTCAGTCTTTGTTTACCAGAAAAAATAGTTAAACATTTAAAGAAAATAAGGGATGCATTGTCCCACTTACCATCTTATCTTGCTAAACGACGCTTTTCACTGGATAAAAATATAGAATTGTTTTCATCCATACAAGATGAATTAAAACAATTACAAAATATATTAAAACCAATATTTCTCATACAGAAAAACGTAGTAGAGGAATTTATTCTATCTCATTTGTTAAAAGCTATTGAGAATGCACAGCATTTTCGTTATTCCAAACCCACGCCCAAACCCTCTGAAAATGGTCAAATATCAGAATATAACCGAACCATTAAATATTATACTCCAGAAGAAATGAAAGACTATTTTAGTGAAACACATAAAAAATTACAACTATTAATTGATGAAAGAAAATCAAATAATCGAATTTTGACACCAAAAAGTGCCCCTGATTACAAATACATATTAGAAAATATTTTTGAAAACGTTAAAATTCTAATAAATAAAAATTCTTTTAGTAAACATGACATCAAAACTGGTACAGGCGATTACTTATTTGCAATTGATTATGTACTACAGTACATTATAACTGACACATCTATAGCATCTGAGAAACCAAGACACTTTGATGAGATAAAAAAAAATGCCGATTTCTTTGTTAAAGAAATGAATCGTGTCATTGGAAGCATTAGCAACACCTTAGATGAAAAAACAATGAAATACGCTTTGCCAATAACTATGTTACAGAGCTTAAAGAACATAATGTCTGATTATGAAGAATTAACAGAAAATCTCTTTATAAATATCAAACATGAAAGATATGTCGAAACTGAATTTCATTCTATAAGCAATATTCAACAGATTTTAAGCGGAAGATATTTTTTATCAAGTGATGAAAAAAGTATAATAGAGCAAAACGTATTAACTAAATTTAAGGAAATACATGAGGCAAAAACTGCATTAAAAGAACACTTTGGGGGCAAATTGGCAACACCACAACAGTTGGAACTGTTAGTTTCAAAACTGCATTTATCTGATAAAAAGAGAAAAGAACTCCTTGATGATTGCTTTAATGATTCAGTAAATGCATTAGCTACTTTACAGTATACTCGGGACTACTACGGAGTACTTCTAGAATCATTTGAAAAGAACGAAATCAATGGGAAAACGTACAAATTACTCTTCGAAAAGCTACACTTATCCAAAGAATCAGGAGAAATTCTAAGTAAATTAATATTGTCTAAAGAGCGGATTAATTCTGGCGTTCTACCTAAGTACAAAAGAGGTAGAATTGAAATACTACGCAAAGTATTAAAAGAAGAAAATGGAAATTTTTGTCAGATGTGGGACAAAAACATTAGTGGGAGAAAAAAATTATATATCAAAGAGAAAATAGTCGAATCTTATAAGAACAATCCGGAATTTCAAGCTGCGATTGAAGTATTAATATTCGATTGCATGAACGCGTCACAAAGTGCGGATTTAAAGCGGTTGTGGAAAAAAACCAATAACATGTTTTGTGGAATCAACTTACGGAACGTTCTAGGACACGGGAATCCGCTACTTGAATCTCTGGTCAAGCTGCTAGATCCAAATGATTTGCCATCTGAGCTCATAGGAATTGCTGTTAGGCTTATTACTGATGGCTGAATAATGAAAAGTTCTGAATATAAGTCCCCACCAGTCTAATTTAATGAAGCAAAAATATTAACTTAAATCTTCTATGATATTTCACACAATAGTAAGGTGTTAAAACAAAGGACAGAATTACAGGCATTTTACCTAAAATGTCTTAAAGAGATAACAGGTAAATTTTTAAGTAAAGTAAATCTTAACAGGACACCCTAATTCGACTGTAATAACTGAAAATACAGTAATTTATTTTAGATTTTTTTTTATTTATAAATTTATATAAAATATAATTCATATCTAAAATAATTTTATCTAAGATATTTTAGAGAAAGAAACAGGTAGATTTTTAAGCAAAGAGAATCTTAACAGAACAGCCTCATTTGACTATAAGAACTGAAAGTATAGTACTGTATTTTTTATTTATTTTATTTATAAATTTATCCAGTCTTCCAAATAAATAAAATATTTATAAAGTTCCATGCACATTTTATACTCTCTTTATTGGAATTTTACATATTGGGGAAACTATATTATATAATTTTATCTTAGCTATCTAGTAGCAGAATTTATAAGGTAAGGAGTATTTTCTGCAAACAGGGCTTTTATGAGTAAAAGGAATGTAGATATGTGTTGCAGCATGCAGCAATTCTTTGGCAATTTCATATTGCAGTATAGATATAAATATGTATAGCGAGCATTAATAAAATACTAGTTGATACATTGATTAAAACAATAAAAACTGAATAAATGGTATTTCCCTGTATGTACTAAACGTCAAATTACCGATTGATATTTTGACCTTAAACTTCAAAGTTCTGAAATTTTTAGGATTTTCTTATCTTTTAAAAATAAATATTTTTTAAAATTACATTAATAAAGTAGTGCTGTCAGTGAGGCTGCAAGAAGTGCAAAAGAAAAAAAAAATGTATTCCTTTAAATTTTGTATTCTGTAAAAATTTGACCTTTGAGTATTCATTTATCACAAATCCTGAATTTTTATCACTTTTATGTGAGGGGAGGGGGCATAAATCACATTTTTAAATGTGTTTCTTCACGTTTCTGTCGCTACCGTTATTATACATATGAATATTACTTTAATTTGGCTTTATTGAACTTTTCCTAAAATCAATAAATTGCAGTTATTCAACACGATATAAACTACATTTCCTATAGTTTACATCTACGATATAAACTATCTATTTCTCTTGTTCAAAAATGCACTCGTACAAATCTATTTCTGGTGAGCAGCATTGATTTGTCATTGTCACTACACATTTTATTCGTAATAATAGTTATAATTAGTAAATAGACAAATATTTAGTAATGCATCGATAATTATCGATAATTATAAATATAATATTAATTATAATAATAATTATGAATATAATAATTATAAATATAATAATTATAAATATAATATTATAAATATAATAGTTATAAATATAATATTAATAAATATAATTATAAATATAATATCGATAATTATAAATATTTAGTAATGCATCGATAATATTTAGTAATGCATAAATATTTAGTAATCAGTATTATAATTAGTAAATAAACAAATATTTACAATGTCACGTGAGTTAAAGTATAATCAAAAGTTGGGTGCAATTAAACTTATTTTTGGAAGTAAAAAATATTTATTTTGTGATTAACCCGTCTTACTTAAAAAAATAGAAGGATAATAAAACATGTAAATTGCATTTTAAAAGATATTACATCATATATAACGAATTTGTATCTTTCCCAACATTTAATAAATGTTTTGATCTTAGAGCATGTAAAGGGAATGGCATAAATCGCACTGTCGTCGATCATATTTTTTGCAATTTTCTATATAAAATTCAGCTTAGTGATTGATAATAATGTTTTGCTAAACCGTTAGCGATTATCATCTATATCAATATCTCTGTAAATTTTGGATATATATTTAACAGTTTTAAAAAATATCAATGCAATGCATTTATTTCGAAAAATATTGTTCCAAAATGTTAATACATAAATATTTTTATTAATGCTATTATCAATATTATTAAATGCTATGTAATGAAACATTATTTAATGAACATATAAATGAACATGAAACAAAAAGCAGCATTTTATCACAATTTTTCATTTAATCTTTAGATAATTATGTAATAATTATTGGAAGTTTAAAATTTAAAAGAATAATATTAAACTTCAGTATGAAGTTTTCTTTTGGCGATTCAATATTACATTTGAAGAATAAATATTATGTACGTAGAATCAATATTGCCTTTTGCTAAAATAGGCGAAAATAAATCATATTTCTAAAGCTACATCTAGATCAAATAAAAAAAAGCATACATGTCATTTTTTACTCTACAAGTGTTCTACTTTAGGCAAAAAATAGCATTTTTTAAAAATTGTTTACTCTAATTTAAATGATCACAAACGTCTGGATTAAGTAAGTCTTGAAAGTGTAACGTAAAAAACGAATAGTAAATAATTTTATAGTAAAAATTTTTAAAAACCCTACTTGCAGAAAATTATACTTTACCCAAATTGTATTAATAAAACAAGAACTTGCACAACTTCCCTATATAAAGCAGCCATAGTAAGTACTTCTTTTATAAGCATCAGTTTGTTTTAGTGCATTACTAAAGTATGTTTGGATTATTATTTAACTAGGTGAATTCGGCATAATACGTCAGATTAACTCAAAATTACTGGGATGTCAATACGTCATATATTGACATCAGCTATTTATATTATACATAAAACCACAAAAATGTTTTAAATGTCGATTTAGTCTCTCAGTAAATTTACTTATAAGTTGAAATTGTATGTATTGTGTATATTGTGTGGCAAAATAAAGTTTATTCATTTATTTATTATTTACTATCAAAATTACATTTTTTTCACTTATGGTAAATGCATTAATATTTTTAATATATCAGTTATTTATATCTTTATATACAATAAAATTTTTATTTAAAACCATCAAGCTATTTATTTTGTAAACTTCCATATAAAATTTCGCACCACGTAAGAAAAGAAGTTAAAATTTAAATACCGTCTTATTTTAAATATATTTGTATATTTAATGCCGAGTTAAGTTAAAGTAATTACATTTTTTCTGTGATAATGCATGATAATGTGATAATGTGTGAATATGTAAAATTTCACTTTAACATATTATTATGATTTGATAGAAAAAAATGGTTCGATTCCTGAAATTTAAAGAATTTTGAAAAAGCATAAAATAGGTAATAAAGGAGATATATAATGATATTGGTATGCACATTGATAACAACCAGAAAAGTTTAACTAAATCGACAAACTAGTAAGAGAAAAGATCAATCACAGCCTAGCATTGCAATCACATGTCTATAACATTTTCTGTCATCTCAAACGTAAATTTTAGGGCAAACTGTAGTTATTTAAGTCTGGCACTTTTCAAGAAATATTTTCAGGCATGATGCACACTTAGGCATATTCAGGCATTGGCAGTTCCGTTATGAAATATAGGCTCCATTTAAAATGTATTGGAACCGGATTCAGGTCGATTTTCATTGATTTTCATCAGCAGTGATAGCTGAATTGCGTTTGTGACCCAACATTTTAAACTTAAGTATATTTCTTTTAGAGACAGCTGAATTTTCGATTCAAATATTTGTCAAAATAGTATAAAGGCTACACTCACACATAAATTTCGTCACTCAAACCTTTTATGTCTGTAAACAGATAAGGAAGCACTCAGAGTGTCTTTGTAGGTTTCCTACTTGAATTGTTATGTGTTAATAGGACCTCCGTTGATCGTTGGCCTTTCAAATAGAGACTCTCATTGTATACACATTTTCTGCCAACCCTAAGATAGTCACGAATTTTTACTTTCCCTGCAATACATGGTAATGTATAGGGAAAGTATTGGGATCACACCGAAAATCACAACTCGAGTTTTCGACGGATCTACACGTTTCGAGACCTCTAGAATACGAAAAAACCATTTTCAGCGTGACGTCTGTGTGTGTGTCTGTGTGTCTGTCTGTCTGTGCAGATTTTGTATCCACTGTAACTAAAAAACTAATGGACCGAATTTCACAAAATTTGGTACGTAAGTCACTTGTGGGCGAGTCTGGTGTGATTAGTTTTGGGTACGATTCGGGATAAAAGAACCCGCCTATTTTTGCGAAATGGCCCGCAAAAGTTTGTATCCACTGTAACTAAAAAACTAATGGACCGAATTTCACAAAATTCGGCAGATGAGTCATTTGTGGGTCACCCTGGTGCTGATTAGATTTTGGTATGATTCGGAAAAAAAATAACCTGCATTTTTTTGCAAAATGGCCCGCAAAAATCGTCCAAATCTAAACTAAAAAACTACGAATGCTCAAATATATCCATTAATACTCGTTTAATACGTAATTTTTAGCTAAGAAAGGAATAAGACCAACCCCATTACATTAGGACTAGCCGTTCTCGAGATATTTTAGTTTTTCGTATTTTCTCTACGCCGCCTTTGAAAATAAGTCCGGTTACCAAATGAGAACGAAAATTGAATTAAAAGTGAAAAAATTTAATTAAAATAAAGAGAACGTGGATATAAGTCTGCAGGGAAAGTCATGTGCTGTCCACATCAGATTTTTCTTTTTGTCTAAAGCTTTATTAATGAACTAAAACACCTCTTTTCGCTAAGCTCACCAACTTCTGTTTTCATAAAGTATATATCAAAATTTTTATGATCAATATACTTATTTGGTTGACTACCATTTGGAATTTGAGCTGGTCAGTTATTATTTATAATTCAAATTAAAAGCCACTTTTTCAAGCTTAACATATGCATGACTCCCACCGTGTCCCATTTATTTTTTATTATTTCTGAAACGTATATTATTTTTCATATATTTAAAAATATACAGATTATATGATTATTTACAAATTACAAATATATTTGTGTATACATTTATAAATTTTTATGTGTTTTTCACCCTTTAGCTAATTGGAGTTTAAATTAAAAACATTTGTTTATATTAAATATGTTATATTTAAAAATGTCTTTGTTTTCTTTCACAAGTTAAATATTTAACTTTCAAAATATTTTTTTTTTTTTCATTTTTGAAACACTTTAAATTTCATAAAGTCTTTATGTTCCTTTTAATAATTTTAAGTTTTAAATATTTTGTTTAAACTTTGAGAAGCTCAAATTTGAAATATCACCATTTCCTTGCAAATAATTTTAAATGTTTAGACATTTTATGATGACCAATCTTCCAGCCACTCATCTTTTTTCTTTTATAGTTTTTTTATGATAATAAAAAAGTCGTTCTATTAAAAATATTGTTCTATCCTATAAGGTAGAATAAACTCTCACACAAAAAATGGTCTTCGTTAAATAGTGATTTTAGTTATAATGATTTCATTACAGCATGCATCGACTGTACTTTATATATTTTACGAGCTTTACAATTTCTATTATTTATGGTGTATAATCGCTCGATTGTAGGGGTTAGCACATCTTAAATAGTTTTGTTTATATATTGCATTTAAATGTCTTTATTTATTGCTATTTATACCTATTTTATTGTTTGATATATGTAATGTTTAGCATACACGCTTTCTTTCAGGCTCAAGTTGGTTCTTCGTCGGAGTCCCATGAATACCAAATTTACATTTTGCGACGGTTACAAACGTTATTATTTATTTTTGTTCATTTAATTGTTGCTCTATTTATTTTCATATTTAATCAGCTATTTAAATAGTCACTTCTTCCATACAAAATTTTTATAAAGTTACAGTATAAGCTTTGTTACCATTCTTTAAATTTCTCAAATATTCACAACAAGCTTAGTGAAGACAAAGAAATTGTAAGTCGCGTATTATCATCCGTGGGCCATGCCCAATCATTGCCATTTATCATCACTGTGAGGCTGCTCAGAATCAACTTATAAACATAAAATATTTTAAAATATAATTTTATAATTTTTTCTGATAGAAGTACACTAATGTTTAATCGAGTTACAATAGAGGGTGTTTTTAATTCCGGTCACTGATAATTATCAAGAGCTCTGGAATACAGTTGAAGAGGCTTCTGCCCTATAGCAGGGCGTTTCATAAAAACAAGAAAGTACATTCCTCCATTAACTTTTGAAACATTAAAAATTCCTTTTCATTTTCGAATTTTCCTTTTCTCATCTTTCAACAGTTGAACGGTTTCATACATTGAATTTAAATTAGCCTCTCTAAGACTACTTAAAAGGGTTCACTGCAGAGACTGACCTCATACTTTGGAATGCATACTTCAATGAAATTTTATTATGCAACAATGATCTTGTTATTTCCAAGCCTTTCCTGATGACTTTGAGGTCGTTATATTTAGTAACATTCATAAATCCATAGTACTTAACACAAATTATCTTCTAAACTTGATTTCTTCATCAAGTTTAGAAGATAGTCCCCAATCAAATTTCTTCAATTCATTACATCTCGAAATTTCTATAACAAAATACAGTTGTCATTTTTGTTAAAAAAAATTATGTGGGCATCACATGATATTCCCTATAAATTCAAATTCATTTCTCTTTATTTCTTTAATAATTCATTAAGTTTAATTGCCCAAAATAATACACATAATTATTTGAAATTACACTGAATATGCACTTTAATTCAATTTTCCTTTTCATTTGGTGACTGGACTTACTTGAAAAGGTGGCATAGCGAAAGTGCGAAAAAAATAAAATATCCCGAGAACGGCTAGTTCTAGAGTAATGGGGTTGGTCTTATTCTTTTCATCGTCTAAAATTGCGTATACAACGAGCATTTAACTCATACACTTGAGCATATGTAGTTTTTTATTATACATTTTGACGATTTTTGCGGGCCATTTCGCAAAAACGGCAGGTTAATTTTTTCTGAGCCGTATTAAAATGTTAATAACACCAGTGTAACCCACAACTGACTTATTTACCAAATTTGCTGAATTAGTCTTTTCGCTAAAGTTGACACGTACGATTTTTGTGGACCATTTCGCAAAAAAAAGTCAGGTTCTTTTATCTATTTGTACCAAAATCTAAACAGCACCAGGATAACCCACAAGTGACTTACCTTTAATTTGATCTAATTTGGTCAATTAGTTTTTGGGTTAGAGTGCGTTAAATTCTGTTCAAATTTTGGGAATGTTTTGGTTAATAGCTTTTTAGTTTCGACTCTGGGATCTGGGAGCAACATTTATCTTTAAAACAAATTAAAAAAATATTTTGTCTCCAAAGAACGTTCCTTTTAAAAATTTTATTTGCTTATATAAAGATCATATTCTTATATTTCACTTTTTTCTATTTTCGGCATCCCTGCAACTCCAGTAATTAATACCTCACGCAAAAAAATTATGTTTTGGAAACAAAGGTTTAATTTTTTTTTTTTACAAATTCGGGTGTTTCTTCTAAATCCTTATTTTATTTTAATAGGATTCTTTGGGAAATTAAGCCTTGTAACCTTACTGTTACTGTTATCTTTTCAAAATGTAATGATGACATTAATCCTATTTATAAAGTTTATACTAATGTCTCAAAAACTGAAGATAATATTTGCTTTGCATTCTGTACCTTTAAACCTAATAGATTGGATGAGGTTTTTTGGTATAAAACCGATGCAAGAACTACAGTTTTACAATCCAAAATTACTGTAATAAATTATGCTTTGACTGGGCATCTAAGCATGCCAATATTTATACGGACACATTATCTTCTATTTAGGAACTCAATTCTATCTCCAATAAATCTAATTATATCAAAACCATTAAATAAAGTATTTTAAATTCTAAAACTCTTATTCATTTATCTTGCGTTCAATGACATGTGGATAATATTTGGAATGAAACAGCTGATCATTTTGTCAAAATTGCTGCATCTTCTGAAACTCTAATTAAAATTCCTTTTCCATATTCATGCCTTACTAAATTTTGTAAAATTCATTACTGGAAAATTGGAGAATTTTTTTACATGATTATATTTCTCCACGAACTATTGATCAGTCTAGAATTAAATACTTTTTACCTTTTGTGTACCTTAAACTACAAATTTGAAACAAAATTTTAATATATTTAAGGCGTGGACACGGCCATTTCATAGATTATCTGCATTATTTTAACATTAAATCCACCTCAAATTTTATTTGTAATAATTATAGGGACATTGATCAATATGTTTTCTCTTACCCTCACTCCAAAAAGCTTCGTTTGACCAAACCTTCTTCTAAAAATCAACATATAAGGTTTTCAAATATTCATTAAACAAACCTTCTTCTAAAAATCAACATATAAGGTTTTCAAATATTCATTAAACAAACCTTCTTCTAAAAATCAACATATAAGGTTTTCAAATATTCATTAAACAAACCTTCTTCTAAAAATCAACATATAAGGTTTTCAAATATTCATTAAACAAACCTTCTTCTAAAAATCAACATATAAGGTTTTCAAATATTCATTAAAACAAAAATTCAATTAACAAAATTAAAAATTGTATTTTAATTGCTAAAAGTATTTATGACAGTCACTAAATACTAGTTACTAGTCACTAAATACTAGACAGTGACTAGAATTATTAGTGAGTTGCTTACACTTTTAATATTATTTGATCAATGTCAATTGGTACTAATATCTACACTGTCCTTTTGTGTGTGTATCATTATAGTTTTATTTCTTTTCTATTTTGAATCTTTTATTATTTTACCTTTAAATTTTATTTTTTATTTTGTCCTTTCATTTGTTTTGGGCTTTTTCTTCTTTAAATTTATTTTTCCTAATTCGTTTTTCTTTTACTTTTGGCTTTTGTTAAATACTTTTGCACTAAAAATTGAATTAATAATGTTTAAGTCTGGGTAGTTTTATTATTGTATGTCTATCGTCTATGTCCGTCTTTACATATTGCCTCTTTTCTGTGTGTATTGCCTTTGTATTTCTTTTGTTCATGTATTTCTTAGTGTACTAATATTTCTATGTTTTACTTGGCCGTCCGTTAACTTTAATTAAAAATATAAAGTAATTAAAAAGAAAGTATTTAACTGATCATTCATCATCAATCGTGGACCATGCTTAGTGAAAACTAAAAAAAATTAGAAATAACAGTATATCGGTTTTGAAAATTAAAATACCCAGATATTGGCTTTTAACTTTTGTCCCCGTATTAATTAAATTTCCGAGTCTGGACCCGGTGAATATTTTTGGCTCAAATACCGGTTGGGCATGAGGATCCCCCCAGCAACTTAATTCTCTTGTTAGACGCAGTTGATCACTGAGATCTCAAAAATACAAAGTTTCAATTTTCCAAAGATTCTACTGCTTTTAATAGCGATTTTAAATTCACGAATATCACGACAAATTAAATATTTTCATGCATGAAAAAAATATAGGAATCCTGAAATTGCCAAGATCTGAAGTTTCCCTTTGATCTGAAATTTGAAGGAGCTTTTAGGATTCACTTCAACTAAGTACCATAATCCCAGTTATTCAATAGGTAAAGCGTCGACTAAACAGTTGGAGACCTGCTATTCAAATGCTGGTGGGGTAAACGCTCTTTACTCTACTTATCAATTTTTGTACATTATTCAAATTTCATTATTACTTTCCTTATATACATAGTATAATAAGGAAAGTATTGTGACGGGGTCGAAAGTTCTAATTCGAGTTTTCGACGGGAGAGCAAGTTTTCAGCGTCCCTGAACACGAATCGAGCATTTTTGAGAAGATGAAGTGTGTGTGTGTATGTGTGTGTGTGTGTGTGTGTGTGTGTTCGTGCGTGTGTGTGGAGACGATACCTCACGAATGGAGATATTCGAAAGAAATTTGGTACAAAAAATGCAATATGTGAATACTGGACCCTATTGTTTTCAAACGCAATCGAATGTTCAGAACACCCCCAAATTTTCGAATGGAATTTTGGAAAAATCATCAAAAAATCAAAACCTTCAATAAAGTTACGTAAATAATCATTTCCAATGTAATTATTTATTATAAAATGATTGACGCAATGGATTGACGTATGGGAATGTAAAAGAATAATATAATCCAATTAATTTTTGGATTTAACACGTGTTGAAAGAATGGAATACATTGAACCCAATGCGACCTAATTTTTCAAACATTTTTCTAAGCGGAGTTAAATTTGACAAATTACTTTGAAAATTTTAGGAAATAATCAAATTATCACGTAAAATGTGCAAAAAAATGCATCAAAATGTGTTAAGCAGTTTCTTATATAAAAATTGAAATAATAATTACACCCATATCAAGTGCCCATATCATAATTACACCCATATCAAGTGCAGGGCCAACGGCCGTACCGTGCTGAAAACACCGGTTCTCGTTAGATCACCGAAGTCACGCAGCATCGGGCGCGGTTAGTACTTGGTGGGTGACCACCTCGGAACGCCGCGTGCTGTTGGCCATCTCGGGTGCGGTACCCCCGTGGTTTGCGCGCTAGATTTGCACGCTGCCACAAATGCCGCCGTGTTCATGCGGAGTACGATCACGTTAAACATGTGGGTCCGTAAGTCCTTCCGAGTGGTTGGTGGTAGGGGAAGGAGGGTACGGTCCCTGTGGATGCCTCCCCCACTGGGTTCCGGTCTAAATTGGGTGGCACTTCCCGGCCGTCCATACAGTTACCTTACACCTTTCTGGTAGGTCGGACGGTCTGGGTCTCAACAACAACCCATATCAAGTGCAGCAGTGCCGAAAAGGCGAAATGACGTATTAGCTTGTGCTCTGTCGTTCTTGAGCTCTGGATGCACGATTTTCCTACTAGTGTGTTACACCGTTAGTTTCGTCTTCTCGAGAGCTTCAATTTGATATCTACAGTTTGTTTCTGTGACCTTCGGGTGGTGAGCAATCTTTGTTTTAGTTTATAAAAAGTTCTCTCTGGTAGTTGTTACCGCTGAATCACCATTGTAATTGGAATATACCACTCAAAAGCGTCAAAAAGTGACCTTTTGATCATCTGCAAAACCTGTATTATTCTACGTGTAACTATTTTTAAAGTGTATACTCGTGTTCTCCATACTTTATTTAATGCTTATTGATATTTATGTTTCCCCAGGAACAGTATATATATGTTTAAATTGTATTTTTAAAATGTTTGTTTTCAATTTTGTATCGCTTTCGACCTGCGTATCCCCCCTATTACTGCAATAAGCTAGGTCCTGTTTGCATATTTCCAATGTCTTAGGCTGTAGTTTCCTTCGTGGCGCGGTGTCATTTCTGACACGTTACATTTATGACTCGTACTGCAGCTCATCTCTATGCAAATTTGGGTGGCGTCATTTCTGTCACGTTACATGATTTGTTTGTCGTTACTATCTTTTAAGAGTGTCATTTCTGTCATTTTATATTATTTAGTGTTTTAGCTCAGTGTCCTTTAGTTTTTGAGATCTGCTTGATATTATCATTTTTATTGTTTATTAGTGATATTTAAGTGCATTATTATATATTTACTTAATTTTTACTGTAAAACATGGAAGACTTCCTCACCCCCTGCCTCCTTCTGTTGCTCGTTTGCGATCCTCCCGTTCCCCTGCTGCTAGATCTTCTCCTGGTGTTCAAGGCATTAACAGACTGTCTCCTTCTGATGCTGCTAAGTTGCCAGTCGTTCAGGCCAGTGATTCTCCTTCATCATCTCCCAGCTCCTCTTCTTCGAGCCAACATCTTCAACCTGCAGTACAGCTGGTTAACCTCAATTCGTTTGCTGCTTCTACTGCCTCTAGCCAAACCTATTCTGGCGCTGTCCGTTCTCCTACTTTACTTCCTCCTCTACCTCAACGTATCTTTACTATTATAGCTCCAAAGCCACCTCAATTCAAGGTATTTTCAAAACCTCCTCTGGCCTCTAATCGTACTCCTTCCCTTGCATCAACTGAGCAAATAAACTCCAAAGAGGACTTTGATGACTCTGCCTCTTTCACAACAGCAGAATTATTGGAATATAACACTGACAAATGTAAATGTTTCTTACTTAAAGTTCAACGGTTTAGCAACCAAATGCGCAACTACATTTCTAGAAACATTAGACCCATTCAAACACAGAAAAAATACCTTGATGGTAAGCTATCCTCTCTTAAAGAAGCATGCCAGCTTTTTGAGAGCCAAATTTCAACTCCTATTTTCTCTCAGGGAATGGCTCCTCCTGCTGCTTTTGCTGAGTTCAAGGATTCTTTTTCCACTGACTTGAACAATCTCAAGAACTCTATTGCTGCAAACTTAGAGAACTTTAGAAAAAATCTTTCTGAAAATCTTCCTGCCATAATTAACGACTCTGTGAAAGAAAATCTGGCTAAGTTTGCTTCGAATTTCATCATCCTCAGCTTTTGGTTCTCCTCCTGCATCTTCTTATGCCACTGTTCTGCTGCAGGGGAAGGATAGGCAGAGGAATAATGCACAATTAAAAAGTGACCTCCGCTCATTTCGGTGTCCTCCTGAGGTAAATGTCAAGAACGTCACGGCCTTGAAAAATGGTACGTTGAAGATAACTTTCAAAGATACTGACATAGGTCAGCTGCTCCCAAAATTTGTGAATTCTAATATCAGTGAAAAATTCAACATTAAACCACCACCGCTTGGGAGACAAGCTCTCATCTTGTTCAACATCCCTGATTCCTTCAACGAAGAGGACGTCAAACTTTTAGTGACAAGAAACTTCTCTTCACCCTCGAATTTTGAATTCAGAGTGATCAAAAACTTTAAAGACAGAAGTGGCTCAGTTAGCTGGGTTATTTTAGTAGATGCTACCAATGCAAAACGCCTAATGGAGATGAAGAAAATCTATCATCATTTCCATTATTTCTTTATCAAGAAGTATATCAGCATTAAACTATGTTTTATGTGCCAAGGATTTGGTCATACAGCCAACTTCTGCCCCTGGATGACTGGCAACTGTAGCAATTGCACCCAGAGTACCCATACTTTCAGAACCTGCAAGGCAAAAAAAAAACTATTTGTGTGAACTGTTCTACGACTAATGATGCCGATAGCTCACTGAACTGGCGTACCGACCATAACTCTCGGAATAAGAAAGCTTGCCCTGCTTGGAAACGTGAACTTTTGCCGTTCCGGGAGTTGCACAAAGCTCTTTAGTTTTGTTTTGTTTATTTCTGTTTCTTTGTATATAGTTTTCATGTTTATTGTTTACTTTTGTATATTTTTTGTTGTTTTCTGTTTTTGTATATATTGTATTCTCCCCTGTCTGCGCTCTGGCTTTTACCTTCTTGTCATGGTACATAAAACTCTTCAGATAAATACCAATCACTCCTTGGCTGCACACAAAAATCTTCTTCAATTCGCCATTGAAAACTCTTTTGATGTTGTGTGCATCCAGGAACCCTATATCTCCAACGGTAAAGTACTCGTTCCCCCTTCTGGAATTAAACAGTTTTCCTCCCTATCAAATAAAGCTTCAATTTTAATTTTTAACCCAAACCTTAACGTTGTCCTTAAATTCTGTTCCTCTTCCTTTGTCATTGTTGAAATTATTTTCCCCTCTAATTCATCCCTTAATTTAATTTCTTTATATTTTCCCCCTCATGATTCAATCCCTGATTTTCTATCTGAATTTTCGTCAATGGACTTTTTGAACTCGAACTATCTTTTTTCGCGGGGATTCTAACGCCAGAGCTCAGATGTGGGGGTATAATTTTATTGATCAATGGCGATACAGTATTATTTATTTTTGCTTGTCCAACAACCTAATTGTTGTTAATGATCCCGCGTCTGGTCCAACATTCGTATCACATTCTGGCAAGGGATTTCCAGATTTAACTCTCGTCTCTTTCGGTTTTTTGTTTGGACTATATTCAAAATTGGGAGATTCTTTCGAGTGATTCCCTTAGTGACCACCGCTACATTATAATAATTATTAATCTTGACACCCCTTCTGATTGCTCCTTTTTTCTCAAAACAAATTATAGCCTGGGCAAATTCCTTTTTAATTTTATACCTCTTATTAATACCTTCGCCCCTTTATTAGATAAAATTAACGATCCCACCACGTTAAATAACTTTGTAAAATTTTTTATAGAAAAAACTCAATCCTGTGCCTTTACCTTTATTAGAAAAAAGAAAACTTACAATCGCCCTAAATTCAACTGGTGGACCAAAGATTTGGCTTAATTTAGAAACTTTGTAACTGCCCTTTACAAACGGATTCGATCCCTCGAGAGAAACTCTGCTTCCTCGGAAACTATCTCCGAAGCTAAAATTAAATATAAATTAAACCGTGCCAAATACAAAAAATTAATTAACAAATCCAAATTGGAATCCTGGAAACATTTTCGCTCTAACTGTTCTTCCAAATTCGGCACTCATTTCAAATTTGTTTTTCAGAAGCTTGGTAAATTTAATAAAATTAATCTGCAATTTCCAGACGAAGTTAATTGCGATTATAATTCTAAAATTCAACGTCTTTTGGACCACTGTTTTAAAGATGATCCTTCCTTCACTTTTTTTCCATGTTTATCGGTATCACCTGATGGGTTGGGTATTGTTTCGGATGGGGAACTCTCATTGGTTTTTAACAGCCTGCCTAATGGTAAAGCCCCTGGTCTCGATAATTTAGATTTTAATATCTGAAAAAATCTATACAAATCTTTCTCTTTCCTTTTTTCAAAATTTTTAACCTCTGTTTCAAATTCTGTTACTTTCCTACCTGTTTGAAAAACGCTAAAATTCTCTTTCTTGGTAAACCTGGAAAAGACCCCGCCCTCTGTTCCTCTTATCGCCTTATATGCCTTTTACCTACATTTGGAAAAATACTTGAAAAACTATTTGTAAATAAACTAAACTTTTGGTTAGGGTCCAATGAGGCTCTTCATCCACTTCAATTTGGGTTTCGGGAACTGGTTAGTTGCGAAATTGCTACTCACAGGCTTGTCTCTACAATCGAAAAACTTAAACCAGGTCATTATGTTTCTCTCACCACCGTAGACATCTGCGGAGCCTTTGATAATCTTGATTGGAAGTTCTTCCTTCCACGCTTGAAGAAATTAATTTACCTACAGAATTTTACTCTTTCATATACTCTTACCTCTGTTCACGTACAAGTACTCTTACTCTGATGGAATTCAATTTTCAACAAAATCTATGTCTCTGGGTGCTCCACAGGGTTCTGTTATTTCACCAATCCTGTGGAGCATTTATTTTAATAAAATCCTACAACTAAACAATGACCTGTTTTATCTTCAGGCTTTCGGGGATGACCTTGCGGTGGTGACCTCAGCTGACTCCCTTGCGATTAGTGTCCGTAATACTAATTCTATTGTTACCACTCTTACAGATTCCCTTCTTTCCCTGAACCTTTTCATTTCCCCTGAAAAGTCCCATTGCATTATATTCAATAAAACTCGTACTAAACGCAAGATAACTCCTTGCATTAAAATTCTTAACAAACCCATCAAAATTACTAGACACCTCAAATATCTCGGCATAATTATCGATGATAATCTTACTTGGAGTCCACATGTTTTTTATCTTAAAGAGAAGTGCTTTAAGCTCTCTTCTACTTTCAAGAAAATCTCGGGTAATAATTGGGATGTTAATAAAACCTACCTTAAAATCTGGTATCTCTCTGTAATTGAAAAGATTATTATTTTTGGTTCTGGGGTTTGGGATAAACGTTTAACTGGGGATCAAATCTCGCGCCTTATCTCTCTTCAAAGGATTTTCCTTCTAAAAAATTTCTACGGTTTTAGAACAACTTCAAGCATTTCTCTTTATTCTATTACTGGTATCCCCCCTGTCCACCTTGTCATTCAAAACCTTTATAAAAGATTATATTCTGGGAACTCAAAACTGACCCTTTCCTTGACCCTGCTCTTCCATCCCCTGATTTATTTGATTTTAATTGCCCTCTTTCCAGCCTCTCTCCTTCTCAACGTTCCATCATTCTCCCAGTCCTTGATCCCTCTTCATTTTCAGATATTAATATTTATACCGACGGTTCAAAAATTGACAATAATATTGGTTATTCAGTCTGCATTTTTAAGCATAATGACTCGGATAAGATTTTCACTTTTAAACTCAGCAATGGCAATACAGTCTTCCAAGCCGAACTTGCGGCTATTAACTTTGCTTTCAAATGGGCTCTGGATAACTGTACCAAAGTTAGCATTTTCTCTGACAGCTTATCCTCTATTTTAGCTTTAAAATCTTTCAAAAATAAATCAAACTTCCTTCGCGAAGTTAAACTCTCGGCTAATTCGTCTAAAAATTTTATCAACCTCCGTTGGGTTAAGGCCCATGCAGGCACCCTTGGAAACGAGACCGCTGATAAATTTCCTATGGAAGCTACCTCCTCTGGCACCCCTGTTAATGTCCCTTTTTCTTACACTTTCCTCACAGCTTCCTGCAAATCAGCCCTACTAAATTCTTGGCAAACTTACCTAAATGAATATAGATCGCCTCGTACTAATGACCCCTCTCGTATTCTAAATTTTCTCCCTCGTGTCAACCCTAAGTTACAAATTTTTAATAAATATCTTATAAATTTTATCACTGGTCACGGACCCTTTCTTGATTATCTCCATTATTTTAAATCTAAACCCACATCTAATTGCCCCTGTAACTCTTATGGAGATGCCAACCACTATGTATTTTCTTGTCCTTTTTCAAAAGATTTTCACTTAGTTAAACCTGCTCCTTCTCATCGTGCGGCTTGGTTTTCCAAGGTCTGCTAGAATAATACTTTGATTAATAAACTCAAAAACTGTATTCTCATTGCCAAAGATGTCTCAAACCGTGTCTAGTGAGGGGCCTGTGAATGCTTCCTGCTTTTAACTTTTGGTGATCAATATTGTCTGCGCTGTTCCTGGGTTGTGTTGTGTTTCCTTTCTTGTTGCGTTCTGTTTTCCGTGTTTTATTTTGCACTGTTTGTGTTTTGTTTTTACATTTGCGTTGTTTGTGTTATTCTTGTATTGTTATTTGTTGTTTGTTTTTAGCGAATTTCTATTTTAATTGCATTTTGTGACCATGTTCACAAATCTCATTCTGTTTTACATATGCAGCCTCTCACCTTTTGGTGAAACTTCTAAATTAATGAATTAATTATAATAATACTCAAGTAAAAAAAATGTAATATCTCATATCATGTTAATCTTCATACTTTTACTTTTTTAAATCGATGTATTGTATCTATCTACTACTGTTAACTCTCTGATGCTTTGCTTCACAGTATGTATCATATGTAAATTTTTAGATCTAAAATAAACTTCTGGCTGGGGGGTTGCTAGGATGGAGACGGTGGTGGCTTTTGTGGTGTGCCTCGCGTGAGATCGGTGTGCCTTGTTTCCCGGCCGCCCATTTTTGCTGTTCTATATCTCCGGATGAGTCGGACGGCCTGGGTTTTCGACCCATATCAAGTGACTCGAAGAGATCACATGACTCGTTGAAAAATAAAATATGTCATCCATTTTTTTTTTCGCTTAGTGAAAATCGCGATTTTAAGGAATGCTTACATTTTTATTTAGTATTGCATCCGTCCTAAAACCGCTTTTTTCGTATATTATCTGTGTTGTTGTTGTTGTTGAGACCCAGACCGTCCGACCTACCAGAAAGGTGTAAGGTAACTGTATGGACGGCCGGGAAGTGCCACCCAATTTAGACCGGAACCCAGTGGGGGAGGCATCCACAGGGACCGTACCCTCCTTCCCCTACCACCAACCTCTCGGAAGGACTTACGGACCCACATGTTTAACGTGATCGTACTCCGCATGAACACGGCGGCATTTGTGGCAGCGTGCAAATCTAGCGCGCAAACCACGGGGATACCGCACCCGAGATGGCCAACAGCATGCGGTGTTCCGAGGTGGTATTATCTGTGTATCAATGTGGTATATTATCTGTGTATCAAAATTCTGTGCCTAAGCAATTACAATAGTTTTTATTTTAAATGGTCGCTAAATTTTAATTATTTCTACAACGAAGCCTAATTTTAACATATGCAGAATGTAAACAAAACAAAGGATTGTAAGAGGAGTTGTATAAGAATTGCTGATTTTTTCAAGCAAAATTATCTAGCTCTGGAGTCTAAAATCTAAGTGATATGAATTATAGTATAGTGTATAAATTATAGTATATAATATATACATATAATAGCATATTCATTGATTTTATATAAAAAAGCAGACGATTTTATAGCATTGCCTTTTCTGATGAAGTGTTAAGTTTCCTAGTAAAATAAATTATTGTAGTACTGTGATAATTTTAAAAATATAAACTCTGAATGTATAGCATTTTAGAGATGTTTAAATAAAATTGCCTTTCAGTTGGAAAGTGCTTCATAATCAATGCTTTATGTATGATTAATCTTTTTGTTTAGTTTACAATAAAAACTGGTGAAAATCTCATTCTTAAATTAATCTAATTGGTAATTTAATAATCAAATAAATATTTTATGAAACTTTCTGCAACTTAACAATTAACATTACCAGATAATATTCTGTCATGTGCTTTAAACATTTATCTTGGGAACATTATGTATTTGAGATTGATTACATAATTCTATGAATTTTTAATAGACCCTCCTCACCCCCACCCCCCATATCAATTTATGTTTCCTTCGACAGGGTGGGACGTTTTTATTAGGATTAACTTAATGGATGTTACCCATATCTTTCTCGAGTTGCAGATATGAAACATAATATTAGTTAATTGTTGTGATATTCAATGTAAAATTGTGTGATATTTAATGTAAATTTAATGTAACAGGAATATCCGGTTTTCCAATAATATTTAAAATGTTGGTTAATTGTGATTTATTTGAAAGTCTGAATTATCAATAGATCTATCTGACAATTTCAAAAAGTTGACATTTGAAAAATATCAACGCATCATTATTATAATATATGAAACATTACTTGAATATTATGCTGTATTAATGCCTTAGATCCTGAACATAAAATAATAATTATTTATGTAGAAAACTATTTCATAGTTAAATGTCAGTTTCCATAACTAGACCACGCCCATTCTTTTTAAAATGGATATTATATATTTATAAAAGTATTTTATACCTTTTAAAATTAAAGACAACCAAAATAGGTTTGAAAAGTCATTTAATAGAAACTCTTTTCCTCAACGTACATAAATTTATAAAGCCAAAGTGTTTTCGGGCATCACCATGCCCTTTATCAGTGCCCTTCATCAGTGGCACTGATGAAGGGCATGGTCATGCCCGAAAGCGCTTTGCCTTTGTAAATTTATGTTCGTCGAGGAAAAGAGTTTTTATTAAATGGCTTTTTAAACCTATTTTAGTTGTCTTTAATTTTAAAAGATTATTAAAGTTGACGTGTATCCATTCCACTTATGTATTTTATACTATTTGAATGTAAATGGTATAGTTCCCAATCACTACAGCAAGACGAACTAAAAATACCAAAGCTGAAAAATATGTCTTGAGAGACATTTCTATGCACCAGTTAAATATTACTAAAGGGATTACTCCTGGGATTAAGAAAGACTAAAAACCAAAAAGGATTTTAATGTATTATATTTAAATTAAAAAAAAATCATAGAAAATAAATTTAATCAATCAATCACTGGTCACTATGTGAAAATAGTATGGTCATTTGCAGAGTCAACTTCGATGATAAGAACTTCAATTCCGCCCCAGTAACTCAATTGGAAGATAATCGACTGCCCAGTGCAATACGGAAATCCGCTGTGTGAGCTCCGGCTGTCATAGCATGGTTCTCTACAATGGCGGTCAAACAAATCAACCCAGCAGGTTTGTGCAATGATAGTGAGGGATTAAAAGTGATACTAGTCAGGGCCAGTTTAAGCACCACACAACATACGATAGCCCCAAGTTACTGTAGGCCCCAAACTGAAGTGAAGGGAGCCCCGTCAGGATCTTCATGCATAAATATTAGTAAAACACTTTGAATTTCTCGCTGAAATTCCAGTTCAACTATCGATATATTTATATATACAGGGTGCGGTAGAAAGAACTCCCCGATTTAGGAACTACGCCGCTAGGGGTAGAACAGCGGGGAATGTATCGTTAGACAGCTACGTTTATGCCGTTTTCAGTTCACGCTATGGCTTGGGCGGGAGTTACTTTAACAGTGAACTCTGATCGGTATTGTGCAATGCTAGAGAACTTCCTCCAGCCTAAATTGGGTGATCTTTTCGATGAATATTGAGAAGAAAATATGTGGTTTCAACAAGATGGGGCAACAGCCCACACATCTCGTCGTTCACTCGGAATTCAGAGAGAAATGTTTCCTGGCCATGTCATCTCCTTGCGTGGTGACATTGGACGGCCGCCGAGCTCGCCAGATTTGAACTCGTGCGATTTTTTCTCTGGGGCCACATCAAAGCCAAGGTATACCAACATCGTCTCCAAACTTTGGAAGCTCTCAAGGCGGCAATCACTCAGAAAATTGCTGCCATTCTGCCTGAAATGACCCGCAGGGCCATGGAAAGCTACCGGAAAAGGCTCAATCAATGTATCGCCAATGGAGGACGCCAATTAAGTGATGTAATTTTTAAAACTTGTTGATTTCAAACTGCATTATGTGTACTACTCAGGTATAAAAATATTTTTTCTACTTAGTTTCTATTAGCTTCCCAAATCGGAGAGTTCTTTCAGCTGCACCCTACCGATCCCAAATATTTCGAATCAGAGTCACACATCCTTTATAATGCTCGTTTAATTGGCAAAAAAAAAACCTTGGAAAGGCACAATTGCAAATTGATTGAAAAAGACACGATTGTTGATTGATTTGAAAAAACAAAAAAATATCTTGAAATAGAAAAATAATCATGTGATTCAGGACGATAAATGCCTATCGAATACAATATCAATTCAAACTTAGAAAACAAAAACAAGTATGAAATAGCGAATCTAACAGCAGATAACTCTCGTTTGAAGCGACATAAATATTTTTTCCGAACACAGAGGATTCAGTAGTGTTGCCAAGAAAAAAGGGGGGAGGGAGGATCACATGGGTTCGGAGAAACATGAATAGTATTTGGAGAAATGAAATACAAAATATTTGGTTCTCTACGTCAGCCACAATTTTTTTACCTATGGCATTACTGACAAGATAACGGTGTTGAGCAACACTCTTTACAAAAGTAAAGAAAAGCAACAGGTTGTGAAAACAAACTGTCTGCCTACAAACTGCTATTAGAAGAAAGCAAAATGGCTACATATAATGTGAAATAAATGAGTTGATTTCATTGAAAAACAAAAGCAGACCGGTTGCTAATAAAGGGAATGTAAATGGTTTCAAAAACTATATGACCAATCATTCGGATAGCAGAATACAATATGTTAATAAAAATTAAATCATTGACTTATGCATTATTATGCAACAAATTTATAAATATCAGTTTCGTGCTGTGATCATGTTCCCCGTTCGCAAAGGACATGTTCTGCAATAATTAGTTTTCGTACCAAAAAATTCACCAAAGTATTCTTATTTTACGTGACAAATTAAATATCAATGCCATATTTACATATAATTTGGACGCGGATACAAATACATTACTTTCTCAATATATATAATATTAGTATAGAGGACGTACTGTTTTCACGAAAAATTTCAAATTCGAGATTTTCATGCCAATATATGTTAAGACTTCCTGAACACGATTTGACTATTTTTGTAATGATGTCTGTCTGTGATCGATTTCTTTTGTATGCACGATAGAGACCATAAATGTAAACAGATTTTCACGAAATTTTATATCCGGCTTTTCAAAATATCTAGAACTAGATAGAATTTTTTTTTTAATTCTAGCGAAAACTTCCAAATTTATTTGAAATTTTATTTTTTCTTTAACATGGCACCATAGGACAAAATTTGATAAAATCATGCATAGAAAGGCTTATTTATAGCTCAATGATGGCTCAATGTTCGATGACTCGATAGTTTCAGTTATTGTTGGAAAAGATAGCCCAGATACAATTATTTTGTTCGTGACTTTTTCAAGCTTTTTAAAGGGAAGAGTAACACTCTATAAATTAGAATCATTTGGATCCATGATGCAGATTTATAAAAGAAAATCTTGTAAAATTTTAAAAAAAATGCTACTAAAAATGAATTTTGCCATGAGAAAGTCATATTGAGCCACATTTCAGTTAATTTAAGGAGGAAAGGTCATAAAGTCACTAAAACTACCGCATTTTAATTTCGTTTTGCATGATTTGAACGTGGTTAAACTTTTGCTTACGGGTGGTACTTTTCGATCCCCCTTTGCGGACATTGGCGTCCTTGGACGCCAATGTCTGCAAAGGGGTGTCGAACAGTGTGGGACAGGGTATGTCAAATACCTGTCATTTTGAGAAGTTCTTCGTTTGGGATGGACGCTGTCCAACCCGTAAGCAAAAGGTTAGCCACGTTCAAATCATGCAAATCGAAATAAAATTGCGGACAGTGGTGCCCTTGGACGCCAATGTCTGCAAAGGGGGATCGAACTGTTTGGGATGGGGTATGTCAAATACCTGTCTTTTTGAGAGGTTCTTCGTTTGGGAAGGACGCTGTCCCACTCCTAAGCAAAAGGTTAACCCCGTTTAAATCATACATAACGAAATTAAAACGCGGACATTGGCGTCCTTGAATGCCAATGTCTGCAAAGGGGGTAGAACTTTTTGGGATAGGGTTAAGTCAAATACCTGTCCTTTTGAGAGGTTTTTCGTTTGGAATGGACGCTGTCCCACCCGTAAGCAAAAGGCTAACCACGTTCAAATCATGCAAAATGAAATTAAATGCGGACATTGGCGTCCTTGGACGCTAATGTCTGCAAAGGGGGATCAAATTGTTTGGAATAGGGTATGTCAAATACCTGTCTTTTTGAGAGGTTCTTCGTTTGGGATGGACGCTATCCCACCCGTAAGCAAAAGGTTAAAAACGAGTGAAGCTAAATGATGTTTTATAAAAAGAAAGTCATGTGCTGCCCATATCTAATTTAAACAAGATACACATTTGTTCTCAGAAGATAATACCTTTACGATTAAACATTATCTTGCATTTGCGACGCCCAGTTCCTTATCAGTTGCTCTATCACTAGTTTGAAACCTAAAGCAAATAGAGCAAGGTTGGTGATTTTGAACACGCTATTATAAGAAACGAGGATTAAAAATTTTAAGATATTAGAAAACGTCTTTGAATGTCAAAAAATCTTCCACAAGTTTGATAAAAAATGCGCTGACAATCTTCAGATTTTGACAAGCATACATGGCTATGAACATTCCCCTACCCCGTCTTAGAGATACGGGTTTTCTAAAATACGTTTCGTTGCTGGATCCGAACTTAAAGGATCATGGTGTTTGGGAAATAGGTGGTCCGACGGATGAAAATGTAGTGTGGTGCATAGTTTTAGTTTACCTGAATTCCAATCTGACAGTAAATGGCAAAAATTTCAAAAGAGCAATGGAATGCCTTGATATTTCTCTACCAATTGGTACAAGTGAAAGAATCAAAAATAGGATTAAAACATACAATCCTTTTCTACATCGAGCAGCTTTCTTTTATGACAATGACTTGCAACATCTTGTGCAAGCACTCAAGCAAAAACTTGAAAAACCATCTAATTTTACAGCGTCTCCAAATGATACAGATCTTGAGGTAACTATTTTTGAATTGTTGGAAGATGCATCAATTTTGATATCATGCAATATACTCGTTATTCGATCAGATTCATTCATTAGAATGTTTCCTAGATTAATAACATATGAAAAAACATTTTTATTGTTCTATTCTATTGAAAACGGAAGATTTTCGTTCGCTATATCTAAAGAACTGGGTGACCAAAAGCAGAAGATGGCTTTGCAAGCAATTTTAAGCAATGTCAGATTCGCTAAAAAGAAATATAGACAGCAATTCATTATCAGACAAATTTGCAAATTACCCAATATTAGAGACAATATTTTAATATCTATGATAAACAGCAGACTACTTCATATGGTCCCATTATTACTCAAATCTCCCTACGTAATTGAAAAGTTAGGGGAAGCTGGTTTCAATACAGATCCTATGTATTTTGACCACCTTGAAACCAATGCTTTAATGTATACTCTTACGCTTAATAATTCAAGTTTACTATATAATATGTATTACTTTACTGTAAACGTTTATTCTGTAAGTGAAACTTGCAGTTCGAATACTTTGAATGATGATAAATCATTGAATGTGTTACAACCAGATTTCTTCCAGAAGCTACTAAAAGAAGATATAACTCTCAAAGGGAAAATAAATCCAACTAGAGTGATTGAACTTCAAAAATTTAATAAGTTCTACCATAAAATCTTAAACATTGAATCCTCACGGAAGAATCCTACTGACAAAATATCCGAAGTGAGACAAAATATTTTGGTAATTCAACATATTTTAGAAACTTATAATAAATTTCATAGCTGGGAAAATGAAACATCGTTGAATTTCAAAGAATTTTGCGAACATTCCGACTATTTTTATCATCTAGATTTCTTCTGTGCCATAAATTTTTTTGAAAATCTGATCTTTCTTAAAGAGAAACGCAAATTGGATAAAAAAGTTTTTGCAGAAATTGAATCAAAATTCTTTTTTTACATTTATTGCTCAAAAGAGTTTATAAATATACACTTAAAGGGGGCCGGACGTCCAATTAGCAGCTCAAGTCCTCAGGATGAGTCGGACGGTCTGGGTCTTCAACACTTAGAGGGGAAATCAATTACAGCTCTAGCACTGTGTTATGAGAAAAGATCAAAGTTGATTGAAAATATTCACGACTTTCTTAAAGCTCTAAAGAACATTAAAGTAACAAATAAAAATACATACGAAGTCCATACTCTGACTAATTTGCCTGAAATCTATAATGAATTTTTTCTTCATAGATTACAACACTACCTTAAAGCTGCTATCAGAGTACAAAAGGAAGATTCAAAATTCATTCCAGTAGTGTTACGAGCTCTACAAATTGTTGGAGAAAGTGTGGTTGAAAAAGAATTGGATTTCACACCAGTACAGAAAGTTATGAATCTTTGTTTGCCAAGCAAATTCATTGATGATATTATAGATATTAGAAATAAACTATCACATGCAGATGAATACATTGGTCAACACATTTCATTGGATAGTAGAAAAGAGATACTTTATTCCATACAAGACGATCTAAAACAAATTGAGTGTATTCTGAAACCGATATTTCTTATACACAAAAAAGTATTAAAGGATCTTTTATTAAATCATTTATTGGTTGCAGTAACTCAAGCAAGAGACAATGATTGTAACCTAGACGATTTAAGGGAGTATTTCAAAGAAGCTGCAGAGAAATTGAAACAAGATATTATTGATGGAAATCAAGATAATCCGATCTTAACGAAAAATATGACTCATCGATATAAGTACCTACTAGAGAATATTTTTAAGAGTTACAGAAAGCTAATAAATGAAAACTCTTATTGTGAGATTGATCATAACATATATGGTATAAAAGAACACTTATTTTCAATTGATTACATTTTGAAGTACATTATAACTGATCAGTCTGTCAAAATCGAAGTAAGAAGTAGACTTCAACTCATTGAAATGGAAACTGGGTCGCTTATCAGTGATTTAAATAGTTTGATAACCCCAGAATTATTGATTAAAAGGAAAATTAGCAAAAATAAAAAAGGTAATAAAATATTTTCTGGAAAGCCAATGGACCACAGTTTACCAGTCAAGTTCATAAATAGGTTAGAGAACATTGCATTCAAATTTGAAGATTTAACCAAAATAATATTCAAAGACTTGGCTTATAAAGTGTTTGAAAATCCTAAATTTGGTTCTATAAGAAAAACTCGGCGGATTTTGTGTGGAGAATATGTTTTGTCAGCTGAAGAAGAGAACACGATTAAACAAGATATCCCGAATATATTTAAAGAAATTCACAAAACAAAAACATTTTTTGGTCGTAAGTCAAAAATTATGCCCAAGTGGTTAGAAATTGCGGTTTCTAAGCTAGATTTATCCACTAAAGCAAGAAATAAACTATTAGATAAATGTGTAAGCGATGAATCTGCCTCTTTCGAATCCATTCCAGATTATTACGCAGAACTTCAGGATTTGTTCGAAACATATGAAATAGACGAAGGAGAGTGCCAGTTACTCTGCAGAAGGCTGATTTTATCAAAAACGTCAGAAGACATTATAGGTAAATTATTTGAGGTTAAACCAACCATAGCTGGTGATAAACTTGAATATCGAAATGGTAGGATTAAAATACTACGACACATCTTAGAAGAAAGACATGAAGACATTAAACAACTATGGGACAAAAATACTAGTACTAGAAGAAAAATACATCTTAAAGGGAAAATAGTCGCGTTTTACCAAAATAACTCACAATTTCAAGCTGCCATTGAAATATTGTTACTCGATTGCATGAACGTCTCAGAAGAAGCATTGTGTAGAAAAACAAATAGTTTGTTTACTGGCATTAACTTACGCAACGTACTGGGACATGGGGATCCCCTTGCAGAGTCCGTAGTGAAGTTGTTAGACCCGAATGATCTAGCATCTGAACTTGTAGAAAAAGCGGTTGCACTCATTGGTGTAGAAATTGATAATGAAGAAGATGTTGGATAATACCCTGTAAAACGTACCGGGAAAAGCATCTTCAAAATACTATGTTATAAAATCTAAGAATCTAACATAAGTATAATGTAAAAGGCAATCTTATGCATTATAATGCGTTTAATAATGACTTTATAATTGATCAATGTTACTGAAGCAGGTGGTAAAATCCTGGATTATTTATATTTTACGATCTAACTTAAATTTTCATAATTAATCTTGCATTACTAAATTAGGTCATTTTAAAAAGTAGAATTAAAATGTATTTTGATTTTTTGTCATAAATTAGGCCTTCATCGTTAAAATACTTTAAATTTTTTTTTTACTCCAAATATATTATATCATAATTAAAATACATTTTCACTTCCGTTTATTTCTGTTGAAGGAATTATTTGGTTCACTGCAAGTTCCCTTGTTCAGCGTCATCAGATGCGTTACTACCAGAACTAAAATGAGATTTGCTTCGATGTTATCTCTGAATCAGCAGAGTTGTTATATCGCGAAATCGGTAAACACAAATTTCATATGTCTATGACAAACAATTTTAATCACAGTTGGCAAAGGCAAAATGTCCATCCTCTAACTTAAGTTTGTCAAGAGATTTTCAACTGTACAACTTTTCAAATATTACTAATCCAAATAATTCTTTTATTTTAATATATACTAGTCTGATAGGGTAAGACAGGGTGTAATAATTTTCAGAAGTCCATTTTTAATTTGTGTAAAAAGTTTACATTGAGATGCAAAAGTGGATTGTGGCATATAAAAATATTTATAGAATCGTGTACGTGATATCAAAAGACAGAATTCAAATTTCGGTGAATTCGACAGGTTAGTTTTGGAAGTATTCAATAAAAATTTAAAATTAAATTATATTTGAAATATTATATGGTCAGATTCTACCAGGCAGGTGATTGATATCCATGATGACCCTTATTTATTAACCTACAAATGCACTAAAAATATTCCTTAAAATGTTAGTAATGCAAAAGAATATTTAGAAAAAAATTAGTTGCTTTATTTTAGAAAATAGAGCTTCCAGAGCCAGGGAATTTCCTAGCAGCTTTACTAAATTCACAAATACAAGCACTTTCCCCGCCAACCGCCAAGCAGAACTGATAAAGAAATTTTCGAAAATATCCCTTGAAGGGCAAAAATAGGCAAATCGCATTTAAGAGTAAGTTTAAATATGATTGTATATACAGGTGAATCTCGATATGTCAAACCTCGGTATCTCGAAATATTTTCATCTTCCTTCACGCACGGTATAAAACTAATGTTAAACAAACTCTTTAACTCGAAATTTTTTTAATCAAACTCTCGATATCTCGAATTTTTTCATCTTACCATTTGGATCATTTTACTATTTTCATCTTTTCATTTGGAAAAATACGATCCAAAAAATGTGTTTAATGCAGATGAAACAGGACTATTTTTTATGTGTGTTGCCTGATAAAAATATGACCATTAAAGGTGAAGTATGTCCTGTTGGGAAAAGAAGCAAAGAAAGATTAACTGTGCTATTTTGCCCTAATATGGATGGTTCAGAAAGGCTCAAACTTCTTATGATAGGTAAATCTGCTAAACCCCTATGTTTTTCAGGAATGAAATCTGTTCCAATGACTTATTTTGCGAACAATAAAGTTTGGATGACTGCCGAAATTTTCACTAATTGGTTGAAGGAACTAGACAGAAAAATGTCCTGTGAAAATCGCGATATTGTTTTCTTCTTTGACAACTGTACAGCGCATAAAAGCGTGCAGAAATTAAAATACGTGAAAGTTCATTTCATGCCACCAAACACAACTTCTAAGTTTCAGCCTTTGGACCAAGGTAATATTCAGAGTTTTAAAGTGAACTATCGCAAAAAATTAAGCTCATTTGGATCTCCTTAGCTCATTTGGAAAATGTGATAGATATTGAAGGATTCAGTACTGTAACCAAACTGTCATAGATGACTATTTTGCAAGTAAAGTAATGCAAGATTAAATTTTAATAATGTATGTACGTACATAGTATTTCATTAAATGTGTATCCAATCATTACACGCTTCGCTTTATTTGTTGTCAGCATTTTCTTGGGTAATACCCAATTCTCTGTCTGTAAGATAAAGTAAGTGATTTTTTATAAATGTGTAAAGTATAGGACTAGTATGTATATATTATTTTATGAATTCTTTAAAATTTTTCAAATTTTCGATATCTCGATTTTTTTTTTTACTCCCTTCAAATTCGACATATCGAGGTTCGACTGTATAAAGTGCTTAATCTTAGAAGTTACAGAGGTAATATCAAATTGCATATGTCTATAATTGCATTATATTATCTATTGCATATATCTATAATTGCATTATATTATCTATTGCATATACTTTTAATTGCATTATATTATCTATTGCATATATTAAGTGCTCAATCCTAGAAGTTATAAAGGTAATATCTAATTTCATGTACAGAAATGTGTAAAGTATCAGGCAATTAAACATAAACATAAGATAAGTAGATAAATTCATCGCAGTTAATATGTAAAACGTTAATAAAACAATGCTTTAATCTGTAAATATAGGTACAATAAGCACATTTAAAAAAAACAGCGTTTTTCATCTTCACACTGTGAACAACTGCCAGTGAATGAAGTAAAGCAGTATTTTAGAGGTGTAGGGCACTTTTCAGCCTTTTTTCGGAAATATTTAGATATATAAACTGGCTTTTTTGGGGGGGAGGGGGGCAACAAAGAGTTCAAATCCCAATGTATATTTTTGGCCCAAGATGAACGTGGCTGAAAGTAAGTAGAGCTACACTACTATAGCTTCTCGAATTGGACTCAACTTTTTACTTTCCCTGCAATACATGGTAATGTATAGGGAAAGTATTGGAATCATGCCGAAAATCGCAACTCGAGTTTTCGACGGATCTACACGTTTCGAGACCACTAGAATACGAAAAAACCATTTTTAGCGTGACGTCTGTGTGTGTGTCTGTCTGTCTGTGCAGATTTTGTATCCACTCTAACTAAAAAACTAATGGACCGAATTTCACAAAATTTTGTAGGTAAGTCACTTGTGGGCGGGGCTGGTGCTGATTTGTTTTGGGTACGATTCGGAATTAAACAACCCGCCTTTTTTGTAAAATGGCCCGCAAAAGCTTGTATCCACTGTAGCTGAAAACTAATGGACCGAATTTCACAAAATTCGGTAGATGAGTCACGTATAGGTCACCCTGGTGCTGATTTAATACGTAAGATTAGATTATGATTAGATTTTGGTACGATTCAGAAAAAAATAACCTGCCTTTTTTTGCAAAATGGCCCTCAAAAATTGCCAAAATCTAAAATAAAAACTGGGTATACTCAAATATATCCATTAAATGCTGATTTAATACGTAATTTTTAACGACGAAAAGAATAAGACCAACCCCATTACACTAGGACTAGCCGTTCTCGAGATATTTTAGTTTTTCGTACTTTCCCTACGCCACCTTTGAAAATAAGTCCGGTTATCGAATGAGAACGAAAATTGAATTAAAAGTGAAATAAATTTATATTAAAATAAAGCGAACGTTAATATAAGTCTGCAGGGAAAGTCATGTGCTGCTCACATCAGATTTTTATTTTTGCGTGCAATCATATTTTTACTAGTACTTTTAAATGTATTTAATCCCATTTTGTCCTTCTGGGTACATACCACGTACCGTATCCATTGCCTGATTACCGAGAAGGCACGGTAAGCACATGCTTCCCTTTACAAGATTCAAAGGCGCCCCCAAATCGCATCTCCGATATACGCTTTTTTTTAAAGTAAGTTATTTGTCAAATAGTTAGATTTACACTTTTTTAATGTAAATTATTTGTCAAATAGTTAAGTTAAATAGTATTTTGCTCATACATGCACACAAAGAAATATTTTGGTTGTCCGATCCAAATTTGTATTGACATTTTTTTTTTACACTTTACAACAAAGTTGAAAAGTGTTTATGACTTTGTTCATTTTGTCTGTCTGTCTGTCTGCCTGTCCGTTAGCACGATAACTGCCGTAAAAATGACTTAATCAAAATGAAATTTTAGTATGTTGTTAAGACAGTCTGTAGGACCCATGGGAATATAAATGAATAATATCACCCAATTAGTTTTGGATTGAACCCGGGTTGAAAAAATGAAATACATTGAGCCCTATGGGACCTAATTCTTCAAACATTTTTTAAGCGGACTTAAAATTTTAGAAGCAATTTGTGAATTTTAAGTAAAATTCAAATTGTTCCATAAAATATATAAAAAAAATCAACGAAATATATTCAGTAGTTTTTTAAATAAAAATTAAAATAATAATTACACCTCTTATATGAAGCGATCACGTGAACATATGAAAAGATCACATGACCCACTTCAAAATGATATATGGCATCTAACTTGTCTCAAAGTCGTGATTTTTTAAAGTTCTTTTTAATTCATGTTAAGTGTTGTATCCATCCTAAAACCGCTTTATTTTTGCTTAAATTCTGTGCTTAAATTCTACATACTGAAACAACGCAATTACAATATATTTGAGTTTAAATGATCATCAAAATTTGATTATTTCTACAACGAAGCCTATTTTTCACTTATGTAAAATGTGAACACTAAAATTTGTAGAATGAGTTGTATAAGAATTGCTGCATTTCTTTAACGCAAAATTATTTAGCTCATGGAATCTGCATAGCTAATATGAATGAAATATTCATTGAGTTTACAGAGAGAAGGACGATTTTTTTCCATGAAGTTTTAAGCATTGAGTTTAATTACTTGTAGCTTCATGGTCTTAAGCTTTTAAATAAAATAAATTATTATAGTATTGTTATGAATGAAATGAATGGAAAATGTTATGAATGAAATGCTGTTTTTATAGAGAGATTCAGGCGTGTTATTTTTTCCATGACATATTTTTTCCATGAATTTCAATTGTTTTCGATGAAGTTTTCAAATATAATAAATTATCGTAGTATTATAATAGTTTTAAAAATATTACCGAGGAATGTATCGCAATTTAGAGATGTTTAAACTAGGCAATTTATATTTCAATGCCGTCATTTGAATGAAGTTCATTTTTTTCGATGAAGATTTAAGTTTTCAAATATAATAAATTAATGTAGTATTCTGATAAGTTTTAAAATATTACCGTGGAATGCATTGCATTTTAGACTTGTTTAAATAAAATTGCATTGAAGTTGGAAAGTGTTTCATAATCAATGCTTTAAGCATGATTGATCTTTGTTTTTTTTTTACATTTAAATATTAAACTGTTAACGAAAAAAACATAGCATGTTTATGTCAGTTACATGTTTATATCAGTTTGGATTCCATTTTACATTGTAACTTTCCGTTGAAATATGTATCAAGTGTGCTTAAAAGTACAAGATATATCTAAAATTATAAGTAAAAAACACTTTGTATGTAAAATATCCAAAATTATGTAGTTTAATCTGATCCAAAAGCTGCAATCAGTGAAAGAATAAAGTTTTCTTGTAAACTACTTGACAACAAAACTTTCTGCTCTCTACAGGACAGCTGGATGGATATTTTTACAACACTAGGGCGCTATACCCCCTTCTCGCTCAATTCCCTTCGGGAGGCGTTACTATTTAAAGATGTGTTTGTTACAAAATTCTTATTTATGTTTATTATTTTAAAATCTAATGCCTTTTCACTGCGGAAATTGGGAGTTCCTCATTTTAATTTTTTTAATAAGTTGGGTACTTTACACTTGTTTACATTGCACTTTAATCCAACATTACCTTAAATATGCTGTATTTTAAATTGTACTAGCAGCATACCCGTTCTTCGTACGGAACATATAATATAAAGAGACTTGTAATTCGCAATCATATGCAAATTCTGTTAAAATATTAAATGTATTGCTCCTAAAGAGAAGTTTAAGAATATCTGTTATCACTATGCAAAATTATCTTCACGGACAGATCTGAAGAATAAAACATCCTGGCCCCATTTGTAAGCAAATTTATAAAAAAAAAAGAAATTGAATCAATATATGCAACCCCGTACTACTTATATTGTCGTAGATTATAAAATATGCCAGTGTGTTAGTAGAAGATTACCCGTATTACAATATGAGTCTCAAAAATGTTTGCCAAAATAAAAGAGAAGACGTAATAAATTATAAATATCAATAATCCCCGTAATCTTTATACCAGAAGGTCGTAATTGATTCCAAAATATGCCAGTATATATATCAAAATATATGTCAATGTACCTGTACAACTTATATTCTCGTAGATTAGAAGATATATCCGTGCATTTGTAGAAGATTACTCATACAACGTAAACACTCTATTTACCTTACTCAAATATCATTGTAAGAGTTCATCCATCTTGAAGATAACTTTCTCGCTTAAAACTAGATATAATAATAGATGTTTCTTTCTAAAATAATAATTTTAAAATTTATTTTTTATAGCATCTATTCCAGTTTTAGAGAGATCTAGATTTTAATACGTTGAGTTACCTTTGTTTACGTTGCATCCTTATCAAAAGTTTCCTCAATATGATGCATTAAACATTCTACGCATTTAAATTTCTCATACATCTTTGTAAGTGTACATCCATTTTGAAGGTAACTTTTCGTTGAACTAGATAATATAATATTTGCATAGCTTTTAAAAGATAAAAACCTTCAATTTGAAATTTATTAGACGGATCAATCGTCAGAATCCTCGAGAAAAATCGATTGATTTTCACAAAATTCTTTAGTAGAAGGGGTTTCTCCTCACCAAAGCGTTCAAATAGTGAAATGGTAGCTCTATTTTTCAGCGAAGCACGTTTTCTAACAGTGTAGGTCCTATGATGGGAAAATAAGAAGAAAGTGATAGTGTTATAATATTTGGTATTTTAGGGGTAGTGCACATCAAATTATTAAATTGGACTAATAAATGAGAAATTCCCTCACTAAAGTGAGATAGAAAATTGAAATTTGGTGCTCTGAAGAGTTAGAACGGCTATTCAACTAGTCGTAAGTCTATTTTCAGACAGATTGTACTATGAATAAGACTGAGTTTTCGTACGTAAAATGTTTAAAAATTAAAATAAAATTATTTACAGCAAACAATAATTATTTATTATTTACTATTAATTTATTATACAACGAGGAATCGAACCATTTATAAAACACTTAAACATTTCTAAATACTAATAAATAAAGCAAATGCAACTGAAATTTAAGAGTAAACCAAATACGATCCGACCATTGTTTTGAAAGTACTTAAATTTTCTTCTTCAGTTCAAAGAGGAGTAGAGTTGAATCGCAAATGAGAGATTAGCCAGGCCGTGCCATGGAGATGGATAAAGTATAGAACATAGAGTTCCTTTATAAATATTTATTTTAAAGGGGATTCTAATAGAACCTTATTTGCTGCGACACCTAGAGTGCCAAAAAGAAATACAAAACGTGAAAATCAGTAAAATGTAGAAAATTAGAAAGCGGTGCAGAAAACGAGGACTTGCTCGAACTGAAGAAAAACAATAAATTATTCCCAAAATCATTGTCGCTGTTATTTTATTTGTGCAGTAATTTACGTTGCGTTTGCTTTATGTATTAGTAGTTCACGAAATCCCGTTATATACCTTTAAAAAACTCTTTTTTTTCTGATTAAATAAAATTATAAATTACGTATTCAATGTTCAGAAAATTATAAAATCGATATATAAGATAATAGAAGAAAGCGGATTGATATCATTACTTTAGAGATGGCATGAGTCATTCTTGATATATTACAATTTTTATACAGAAAATAGCTAACTTTACTCTAATGTTTTTTCGATAAAACGTATGTAACACGTCATAAGAAATTATAAAATATTTTAATTTTCTTCTATCAAAGCATAAAAAATATACTATTCGAAAGACATGGTATTTTCTTCAGAAACGCAATTACTCTAAAAGAAAAATATCTACACTCAAATAACAAACAAAATATTTCACTCTCTGCCACAGTTTTATTATATTTTCACCCTCTCTTGTTTATGATGCTTATAATTCGTTTTGACGAAATTCTTCACATTTTAAGATGCCTTTTTTATCAGTCTTTTGGCACATTTTACAGTTTTATGGCGAATGGGCGTTCTCTTATTTTTTAATTTTTTCAATATAAGTTTGCCATTCTGTGTTTATTTACGTCGTGTTTTATAGGATATTTTTCTTCAATATATATTACTTTTGAAGAACATTTTACTGTAATATATTGTGTTTTTATATGGTGTTATAAAACAGACACTATCTTAATCAAAAGCTATCCATTTTAACACAGTTAAATTTCTTTTTAAAATAATATAAAGTTATATATCTATACATGCTCGTTTGCTACAAAACTTTTCGAGTATTTATATAATATGCATTACAAATTTGCTATTCTATGTAAAAAAAGCTATTAGGAAAACTTACATCTCTCCAATTAAATATTTCTCAGTTATTTAATTTATAATTTAATTAATTGAGAAATATCAATTATTTGATTCATTTTTTAATTTATTATATAATTAATTTATCATTTATTCTTCAATTTAATATTTCTCTCCATTTCTAATTTTTTATTTTAGATTTTTAGAAACTCAAAACACTTTTAATATTGAGTTTAGAAAATTGTGTACTTATATTTAACTGGAAATGAAAATCTTTGATTTTACTGTACAGTACAATTTTTAAATGATTACTAATAACAAATATTTACTTACGTCAATAATTATCTAAGATATTCACGAATAAAAGTGAAAATAGGTAAATTTGTTACTAACAATCCAATTTTCAATTGATTACTAATAGCAAATATTTACTTCAATAATTATCTAAAATATTCAGGTATATGGGTTAAAAAAGGTAATTTATTACTGTACAATGCAATTTTTAAATGATTACTAATAAATATCTATTTACTGCAATAAGTATGTAAAATGTTCACGTATAGGATTAAAAAAGGGATAATTTTCTTACTGCACAATACACGTTTCAAACGATTACTATTAACAATATTTTCTCTCTTCAATAATTATCTTATATATTCATGTATAGGAGTGAAACAAAGTAATTTTGTTACTGTACAACACAATTTTCAAGTGATTACTAATAACGAATATTTATTTACTTCAATATATATCTAAAGAGTTCAGGTTTGGTGCTAAAAGTGATAGATCTGGAAAAGGGATAGCACTATTTCAGCTAGAACCCGAGTCCAGAAACTACACTGGGAGCAAAGTTCTGACGAGACAAAATTACAATATAAACTAATATATTTGTGATTTGATGAGAATTAGGTGTAATAACTGCCCAGATAGCAGATCCCGCCAAGCAGATTTCACGCCATATAACATAACCGGAGTTCAGAAGTGGATCATCCATGGTCAGTCCTTGTCCCACAGTAAAGTGTGCGGACTTAAAGAAGTTCGCTAAAAAAATTCATCATAAACCGAAAAAAGATGAGAAGACTGTGAGATGATAAGGAGATGAGCTGATGAAAAGGTGTGCAGAAATATAGAAATCATAAGAAATGACCGGACAAGAACAAAAGACTTTTAGAGTGACAAACATCTGTCCCCTGAGAATATGGCATTCGTTGATCATACAAATATATTTAAACGAGGAATGAGAATGGACAGCAATGACGTTGGGTAATGTACCTGTTTATCAATTTATGTTTTAATGAAATCATATAAGACAAATTAGACAACAACAAATTGAACAACAAATGAACAACAAATAATAATAACATAGAGTTTGACATCGTATAAATTCTTAAGATTTGGGTTAATTATTTACAACTGTATTAAGCTGTGAAATTTATTTGTGAATAATAAATATGTTATATAATAGATAGGTTGAATTTAATTTATGATGAGTGATTATTGAGCTCTTCTCTGATAAAATTATGTTACGGTGGAAAGTAAGTGTCCGTGGTCTTCTGGGTGCAGCAGCAGAAAGAGGTGTGTTTAATTTCAGACACAACTCAATGGGCACTGAATATTAATAACAAATTTGGCAATTAATTTTAAATTTAATGAATTGTTTAACAAGCAATCTTAATTCGACTAAATAATTTGTTCCTTAATAATTTTAACAAAATCTCAAAATTTAATATAGTTTCTACAAATAGTTGTTTAATAAATTGCTAATTTTTATTACAAATCTTGCATATTGATTAACGAAATTTGCATAATTTATTTTAGCTTAAAAGCGCACTATAAGATTCTGTGTCATTTTTCTACTCTCATCAACCTCTGTGTCGCAAGTGCACAAGTTCAGTTTTCAAAATCACTAAATAAATTCAGTTAATGTAGATTTATATAAACTTGGTTACTCTGGTTACTCTATATAATAATTGAGCAGTAACAATTGCAGTTTATCTACATATTAAGATTAAATTTTATCTGCATAAAGTTTTTATTTTTAGCAGTGGCATTTAATATAATGATCATTAACGCGAACCATTTAGTCGTCATATGACTTTGCCCCGGCTCATCAGTGGAGACGGAACAAACTATGTCCAACAATACAACATCCATACTCGCAGGTGGGACCCACAACCCAGCAGCCGAGCGAACACTAGAAAAACTTGCCTTGACCGCCCAGCCACCGCGTCGGTTATCTGTATAAAGTAAATGGCATAGTCATTAATGTAGCTTCATATATTACTGCTATGATGAAATACCACGAAGTGTTCGATCTAATATAAGATTTCATATGGTTTTGAGGATATAAAATACTTGCTTCTCTGCAAAAAATTATGTTTTTTATCTAATTTTAATGAATACATTTTTTATACTTTTAAGTTATATACAGATAATAAAAGGGGCACTTTAAAAAGCTATGGTTTTTACTTTTACTTGTTAACCTGAAGGAAGCTGTCCTTTGCCTCCGAAACAAGTTTATACTTTTAACAACCTTGCATTCTGTTAAACTAATAATTTATTTTGCAGATTAAAATAATGTATTTGACCTTCATCAATTTATAAACCTGTTGTTTTTCAAAGTCAATTAAGCTGCAGGTAAAATCGCGCAAATATACGCGAACATCCGTATTGTATACAGAGGGTAAAAAAAGCAATTAATTAACTACAAAGAGGAATATTTTTTGCACAAATTCTTACCTCTGGGGGTAAAAATCGTTTTAATAACATTGAAAATAGATTTTTTACAATCTGTACTTTTTTTTCTTACCTAAAAGCTTTTATTATTTCTTGAACACCAGATAGAATTGGCGAAAAGTGATAAATTAGTTTTTTCGTATAAAATGTTGATGCAAGAAATAAAAGTTTAATTTCAGCTTTGGAGTCTACACACTACATAATATGCACTATACAAGCGTGCACATTATACATGCTTAATAGTTTTAAGGTAAGAAAAATTACATCTTAACTCACCAAGAGTACGTATGTTAAGATGTCTGTCCGGAGCTGTACAACGTAAATTCTGAGTGTAAAATGCAGAAGTTGGTCACAAATGGGAGATGCAGGTCTTTGTAATAAAGAGAAATGGAAATTTAAAAAGTTTAATAGATTTTAAAATATTTTGCAAAATGGCTAGTTGCAATTAACCGGCAAAGTAAAAGTTAATAGTTAATATTGTTCTTGTGAACGTTTATAACTGCTTTATATTATTTATTATTGCCTTACATTTATTATTGCTTTATATTAAGTAATCCAAATCTTAGGGCTCATCTTTTGTACCCTGAAACTACACTTGTCAACTCCAGTTTAACAATATATGAGGGGAAATAATTATATTCCTGGAATATTCTATGTAATCAATCTGTTTTCATATTTGGCGAACTGTTACTTATTTGGCAATAATTTAGTTACTAGTTATTAGAATAAAATAAGTAGTCATTTGCATTAAACAGTTACTTAATATAAAGCAATTATACTTACAAACTATGCTTTTACAAATTATTATACATTACAAATTATTATACATTATTACATATATTATAATACATTATTAAACATTATTATAAATTATTTATTATAAATTATACAACAATACTTACAAATAACTTAAACACAACTAATTTATCAATTTGTGACCCCATTGTTAGCAATAAAACTTATAAACAAATTTTAAAACGCCTTCCTTCAGAACAAAAAAATCTTTAGGATATAATAATTTTGTGTTGACATAACAAGTTCTCTTCTTACGACTTTGTTAAATTGTTAAAAACTAGCGGACCCGCGGGCATTCTGCCCTATAAGTAATAAACAAAACACGCAAGAAAGTTTCCTACTTTTGATGAGTTTGTTTACGTAGTTGAGTTGTATATCTCAAATAAAAATATAAAAAATGATAAGAAATAACAGAACATCATGGCCTCGCTTTCAGTATCTGATGTCATACGCTACGTAAAACTCCATGGCTACATCGCAGTTTTTCGCTGTGAAAGAAGTACAGTCATTGCAATATGTAGGGAACGGGCCGCCCACATCATAGACTCACTTTCAGTATCTGCTGTCATAGGCACGTAAAGCTCCAGAGTTCTGCTCTTTATATATAAATGAAATGTTTATCCGTCATTTAAGCACGTTTTGGCGTCCTTGGACGCCAATGTCTGCAAAGGGTTGAACGAACTGTTTGGGATAGGGTATGGGTATGGTTTATAGGGATAGGGTATGGTATATAGGGATTGCATAATTCGTGGCTAAATATTCTACTACGCCACACTCCAATATTTGGATACCACCAAATGATACATCAAATAATTTATTTTATTCCATTAAATATGATAAGTTTTTGATTTACATTTATTTTGAAACTCTTTTCGATAATTTTTCTTACTTTCTATGGGATTGCAATTTTTAACAAGAAAGATCAATCATGCATAAAACATTGATTATGAAACACTTTCTAACTGAAATGCAATTTTATTTACACATTAAGCTTCTTTAAAAATTACCGTCGAAAAAATTAATCTTAAAACTTCACCTAAAAAAACAATGCTAGTTACACAAAATGGACTTTATTCAAATGACATCATCAAAAGTATAATTTTAAAAGTGTTTAGGATGCTTTCACAATTAATATTGCGTCAAAATTATGATATTTCATGTTATAGAAACTACAGCGTTTTCTTATTTCAGTTAAATTATTTCTTTAAAATTGCTGTAACAGTAGCAAATCATTTCATTTTGTGCATCGTCCGTCTCCCAATGTAAAATAAATTAATATTTCATTCATACCGCTAAAATTCCAGACTCTAGAGCTAAATAATTTTGCGTGAAAAAAATCAGCAATTGCTATACAACGTACTTTACAATCGTTTGATTTGGTTACATTATGCATGCTATAGTTTAGTATTAAAATTAGGCTTCGTTGTAGGAATAAAGAAACTTCAGTGATCATTTAAAATTAAAAATATTGTAACTGCGTTGGATCAGAATTTAAATACACAGATAATACGCAAAAATAAAGCCTTTTCATGACGGATGGAACATTAAATACAAATGTAAACGATCTTTAAACACTACACAGCGGAAAAAAAATGAAAGCATTATTTTATTTTGCAATTAGTCATGTGATATCTTCATATAGTATTGGCGTAATTATTATTTAAATTTTTATTTAAAAATCTGCCCAACATATTTTGTTTTTTATACATTTTATGCAATTTGAATATTTACTAAAATTTTCGAAGCAATTTGTGATTTTTAACTTCGCTTAAAAAATGTTTAAAAAATTATGTCCCATAAGGTTCAACGTATTTCTTTTTAACACTTTACAACGTAGTTAAAAGTGTTTATGACTTTGTTCATGGTGTCTATCTGTCTGTCCATTCGCAAGATAACTACCGTAAAAATGACTTTATCAAAATGAAATTTTAGTATGTGGTTGAAAGGATCTACGGGACATACATATGGGAATGTAAGTGAATAAATAATATCACCCAATTAGTTTCGGATTGAACACGGGCTAAAAAAGTGAAATACATTGATCTCTATGGGACCTAATTTTTCAGACATTGCTTAGAAAAAGTTAAAATTTACAAATTGCTTCGAACATTTTAGAAAATATTCAAATTGTCTCATGAAATATATAAAAGAAAGTTTCAGCAAAATATGTTTGGTAGTTTTTCAAATAAAATTAAAATAACACCCATATAATATGAAACGGTCACGTGACCCACTTCAAAATGAAATATGGCATCCATCTTTTTTTCCCAGAGTAAAAATCGGGATTTTTAAAGTTCATTTAAATTTATATTTAGTGTTGCGTCCGTCATAAAACCGCTTTATTTTTACTTTTTTTCTGTGCATCTATATTCTGCCCCAATGCAGTTATAATATTTTTAAGTTTAAATGGTCATCAAACTTTAATTATTTCTATCAAGAAGCCTAATTTTAATGAATGTAAAATGTAAACAAGTGATTGTAAGATGAGTTGTATAAAAATTGCTGAACATTTTACATGCAAAATTTTTTAACTCTGGAGTCTGCAATAAAAGTGTATGAATGAAATATTCACCGCTTTTACATATGGAGCCAGACGACTTATATTTCGATGACTTCATTTGAATAAAGTTCGAATGAAGTTTTAAGCACGGAGTTAGAATGTACTTTCACCTCCATGCTTTTAATTTTCCAAGTAAAATAAATTATTGTAGTTTTGTGATAATTAAAAAAATATCGGTGCTGAATGTATCGTATTTTAGTGACATTTAAATAAAATTACAGTTGGAAAGCGTTTTATAATCAATGCTTAATGCATGATTGATCTTCCTTGTTTTTTTTTCAACCCAGGTTAAATTCAGAACTAATTAGGTGATATTATTCAGTTTCATTCCCAGATATTCTACAGACAGTCCCAACACCATACTAACATTTCATTTTGAAATTCATTTTTACGGTAGTTATCGTGCAAAAGGACAGACAGACAAAATAACAGAATGACCAAAGTCAAACATTTTTCGACTATGATAGAAAGTGTTAATAAAAACGTAATTGATATGTAAATATAAAATGGATTAAGTATTGTAAATACTCCGTGATTAACACCAACCTATAAACGGACTCCCCCACACCGAACAGAAAAATATTCATTAACACTCATCCGCGAATAGGCCGTTGAATTTTAATGGTATTTAAGGGAGTTTTGAACAATACTTTATTGAAATATTAATATAACACACAAAAGCATGTTAAAATGCAATTCTATATCTGTATCGCCAAATAATTCCTTGAAACATTTCTTCTTTGCAATTAACAACGATAATGTTACTAACTATAATACTACTAAAGGTTAAGTTGATAAAGGTAAGTAAGATAAAACTGTCGTAAATGTAAGTTGGCGTACATTAATCGTATCAAAACATGTACAGTATTGATAATGACACAAAGAAACCTGAACAGTATATAATATGAATGTATCATAGTTACAAGAAAATTCCTTCTCACACCTACATTGATTAATAATGAAAGTTTGCCATTCATTAAATACGTTATAATTTCTAACTCCTTCACCAATTTTTAATTTATTTATTTTACTTAAACTAATATTTGAGAAAATGGCCTTCAAATACTAGGAAATTCACATAATGGCAATTCATTATCCTTCATTGATTAATTGTGAACGTTTGTCATTCATTAAATAAGTTACAATTTCCAACTCCTTTCAGCAACTTTTGATTTATTTTTCTTAAGTAATCCTTCACAAAAGGCCCTTCAAATACTAAATAAAAAGAATTCATATAGTGGCAATTCATTATCCTTCATTGATTATTAGTGAACGTTTGTCATTCAGTAAATAAGTTGTAATTTCCAACTCCTTTAGCATCATTTTATTTATTTATTTTACTTAAACTAAACCTTCACAAAAGGTATTCCAAACACTAAAGAATCCATATAATGGCAATTCATTATCACATTTACGAAATTAAGTATTCACCGCCTTGGATAGGTTTTCCACTTTGAAAATGTCACCCTTTATACCATTAAGATATTCAGGAGCGTTTCAACTTGCATTGTATAGTTATCTTGTGAACGTTTTATTGAAACGTGTTGAAAATCGTAATTGAAACATATTTGAAAACCTTACTTAATAGTAAAGTGGGCAAAAGCCGTTTTTTGTGTTTGAAGAGGAAACTAACAAGAAAAACCTTCAGATAAATCACCATATTCTCGAGAATTTTTGTGTGTGAATTATAATTTGGACAGGTGATAATTTCATGCTGGAAAAAAACCTGCCTCCAAAACTCAAGTAATTTTCAGAAGCATTTTAATTTTGAAAATTACAGACACTTTGCACCATTTGGTACATTTTTATTTATAAAAGTTTGTAGAATTTGAAATGCAACAGTGTGATTGGTCTATTACTTTTCTTACTACACTTAGTAATGTATTGGAAAAGTATTGAAATCGTGTTGAAAATCGCAACTCCTGTTTCCGATGAATCTACACGTTTCAACCATCCTAGAACACGAAAATAATATTTTTAACGTGGCGTACGTGTATACGTCTGTCTGTGCAATGTATGTATCCATTCTAACTAAAATCCTATTTAACCAAATTTTATAATATTTGGCAAGTTGCTTGTGGGTTATCTTGGTTCTGATTAGATTTCAGTACGATTCGAAATAAAAAAAAAGAACCAACTGCCATTTTTTGGAAAACTACCCGCAGATATTGCCAAAATCTAAAATAAAAGACTCCATGTGCTTAAATGTATCGATTAAATACTTGTTTTACACGTAACTTTTGACAGCGAAAAGAATAAGACCAATCAAATTTCTTTACACGACTGATCCTTCTTGAACCATTTCAGTGTTTCGCATTTTTGCAACATCGTCCTTAAAACTGTGTCAATTTTCTCAATGAAACTGAAAATTAAATTAAAATTGCAAATTGAATGTAATTTTAAATTAGTATACATATTATTTTGGTCAATTAAACTCATTTTAACGAATGGAAGAAAGGGAGGAAAAAATACATTTTATTCTGTAGGGAAAATCCTACGTTGACCACATCATATTTTTTATTTAATTTTTTTTTTGCATAGAAGCAACAATCCAGATTATATTTCGTTTGAGCAATTTATCAGCTGTTTGTCTTTTATCGCAATGAAGTTGGCAAAATTGTATATTTTTTTAAAAAACAAAATTTGTAAACAGATTATCTGCATTTTACAGCTGATATTTTCCTTTTAAACATCCTTTCTTTTAAACTTCCTTTCTTTTAAACTTTCCTTTCTTTTTAACACTTTACAACATAGCTGAAAAGTGTTTATGACTTTGTTCGTTCCGTCTGTCTGTCCACACGATAACTGCCATAAAAATGACTTTATAAAAAAAAAAATTTTTTTAGTATGTTATTGAGACGGTCTGACCATATGGGAAGGCAAATGAATAATTTCACCCAATTAGTTTTGGATTGAACCCAGATTGAAAACGTGAAATACTTTGAACCCTATGGGAACTAATTTTTCAACCGCTTTATTTTTGCGTAATTTCTGTGAATCTATATTCTGTATCAACGCAATTACAATATTTTTTAGTTTAAATGATCATCAAACTTTGAATATCTCTTCAACGAAGCCTAATTTTGATGCATGCAGAATGTAAACAAGTGATTGTAAGATGAGTTGTATAAGAATTGCTGAATTGCGCAAAATTATTTAGCTCTGGAGTCTGGAATAAGAGTGATAGGAATGAAATATTCATTGCTTTTAGCTAGAGAGCCAGACGATTTATATTTCGATGACGTCATCTGAATAAAGTTCATTTTTTTTCGATGAAGTTTGAAGTTTTCAAATATAGTAAATTATTGTAGTACTGTGATAATTTAAAATATATCAGCGCTCAATATAACGCATTTTAGAAATGTTTAAATAAAATTGCATTGAAGTTGGAAAGTGTTTCATAATCAATGCTTTATGCATGATTGGTCTTTCTTGTTTATTTTATGCTGTCATTTCTTCCATGATTTCTACGTTCACTTGTATTTTATTACAGTTTTATTATTAAGTCATTGACTGTACCCCATTATTTTATCAATGAATAAGCATAAGGAACGCAATTTTGTTTTAGATTACACGATTTACTGATATCATCAGAATTTAGTTTGTTGATATAATTTATAAATCACATTTTACATTATAATAATAAATAATAAACTTAATTTTGCCACACAATACATACAATACATACAATTTCAACTTATAAGTGAATGTATAATAGTAGGGTGAGGAAAATGTGCTTTTCTTGAGCCTGGAGAAAGCCTAAATTATTTCTAAATTTAAAGTTTGAAGATGTGTACTTTAATAAATGAAAGTATGACCTGACAGAAAATATTAGCAAAGGGAAATTCTATATAACACAATTAAAAAATAAATGTGAAAATATCGTACAATCTCGTATATAAGCTTTACCAGCAAATACACTTTAAAAAATGACAAAATACTTTAGTCAAAATTAAAAAACATTTTAGCTAAAATTAAAAAAACATTTTAGCTAAAATTAAATTAAATATGATACTGGAATCATATTGCCAGCAAAGAAAAAAATTCAACTCTTTTCAACTGGATAAAAAATAATAAAATCACAATGAAAGAAAACGCCAAGATGAAATAAAAATGTCATCATAATGCATTTAAACAGAACAATCTTAGAACCGTAAAAGAAATGTTAGATCATCGATAAAATTACGTTGAAGAGCAATTAAATTGAATTAACGTTTTTTTTTCTGAAAGTCAAGTTCTGACTTGTTAAAAACATAGAAAATGTTTTTATTATAGATGGAAATGTTATTCTCCCATAAAATATTTAATTAATAAATAGAAATGAAAAACTAAAAAAAATATTCATTCAAAAATAATTTCTAACGCAACGGTTCCTAATTCAATTTGAAAACGAAACACTCAAAGGGTTTTTATCATGATGAGCTTAATATATTACTTTCCTATTATACATAATGTATAAGGAAAGTATTATGACGGGGTCGAAAATTCGAATTCGAGTTTTCGAGGGGAGAGCACGTTTCAAGCATCCCTTATCACGAATCAAGCATTTTGAAGTGATGTCTGTGTGTGTGTGTGTGAAAGTATGTGTGTCAGTGAGTCTGTGGAGACGATAACTGACGAACGAATAAACCGATTCGAACGAAATTTTGTACAAAAATCACAATCCGTAAACACTGGAAGCCTATTGTTTTTATACGCAATCGAATGTTCAGAACCCCCCTAAGTTTTCGAGTGAAATTTTGAAAAAATCGTCAAAAAGTCAAAACCGCTAATAAAGTTACGCAAATAGACATTTTTTATGTAATTTTCATTAGAAAACGATTGACAAATTTTAGAACGCTAACATAAACCGTTCTCGAGATATTGCACATTTTTCAAAAAAATTGTCAAAAAGTTATATAAAATTAAAAAAATATTTGCTATTGAGAAACATGTTCACTTTTTATATGTAATGCCATGCGATAAATTGGGTAATATCATTCTCGTGGATCTAGCTCGTTCCATTCATGGAAAAAAAAACTTTGAGTAATACTTTTGTATTTAAACGCCAATAGTCATTTATCTGTTGTAAGAATAACTTATTTTTCCGTCCATAACGCTTGGCGAGATTTCGGCGACGAATTTGGCGGAAGGTCGCCAACTTAGCGACATTTTTTATTGTTGCCAAATTAACAAAAATCTGTAAAAATGACAAATTGATAAAAATGGCGCTAAATCAATGGAAATGACGACTAATTGAAGAAAATTCAATATCTTGGAAAGAATATAAGTATCTACTATAAGAATAATATTCTTTTTAACTGTAAAAGTAATAAATTCATTGCATTATATAAGGAAAGTCATTTGTTGCCCACATCAGATTTTTATTTGTGTAACTAACTATAAAATGAAGTTTAACAATATTGATAAAATATTGAACCTGGATAAAAAAAAACTAAAAAGACAACCAAAAATTGGCTATTATTAAAAGTCTTATTAATTAAAATCTCTATCCACGAGGTATACAAAAATCCACAACCATAGAGCTTTCAGGCATTATTATGCTCTTCATCAGTGGCAAAATTAAAATAGGTGGAGAACATGAGCACACAGACCGCAACCGTGAGATAAAATTTGCATTTAAATCATTTTACGTTTTATATAAGATGCATTTAAAAAGCATAATTTAATTACAAAATACAAAAAGGTCATAAATTGAAGGTTAATCAATAGATATGTCGACAAAAACAACAAAAAGCATCTGCTAAATATCCAGAAAATCATACAATGGTTTAACACGCAGTGAGTCGAGAACGAGCCGCTAAGCATAACTGAGGGTCTGAATGGAATCAAACTTGCAATTAGAATCACGGTAAGGATAAATGAAAAGGGATTCATGAAATAAAATCTTACGGAGGTTATTGCAGCTAATTAAAAGAAAAGTCTCTTCGAACAAAGGACGAAAATTATAGCTAATAACAAGATGGGTAAGAGCCGTGGACTATTTTCTATTTTTAACATCTCGAGCATGCGCAGTTAAACGAATACCGACAGTACGTTTTGTACTACCAGTGTAGAACTTAAAATTATTTTCGAGAGATAAAAGGGGGAAAACGTACACCCAAGCTTGACACATGAGGTTATTTTTATACTTAAATTTATCAGAACGAATACAATTAAATGACGTAGTAACGGTAGAATAGACAGGCTTAAACTCGTGACAAAAATGAATCGGAGAACGAAAAATCGCCAGGTGAAAAGGAAGACTAGATTTGTACGGCAAAAGGTCAGAAAAGGAGCAAGGTTAGTATTAGGATAAATAAAATTATAGTGAATAGTGGAAAATATTTTATAAATAAAAGCAAAAGAGTAATCGGTCTCACAGCCAAGGTTAAAGATGTATTCAATTTCAGTAACTAAATTCGAAATAGATGAACAAACGTTAAAAGCACGATTATAATAAGCAATAACGCAATAAATGATTCTTTTTTAGAAGAAATTGTGTGCAAAGAGTTAACGGGAATACAAAAATTGGAGAACGTAGGTATACGAAAAGCAAAAGCATGAAAGCCAAGAGAGTGGCAATGAAGGGCATAATAATGACCGAAAGCGCTATGGTTGGGAATTTTTGTGTACATCGCGGATGAAGATTTTAATAAAAGACTTTTAATGCTCGTAATAGCCAAAAATTGACTGTCTTTATATTTTTAAAGTGTTGATGATTTGACGTGTTTTGCATGCAATTTTATTTTGACTGAAAACTTCACATTGTTTTCTAAATTAAAAAAAAATGCAAAAAAGTAATATTACAACGATATTAACTTGTAAATTTTTAGTACCGAAAATGTTTTTCTTAAATTACAGTTATTTATTTGTCTAAAGTTATTTTCACATATAAACGATGCTTACTTATTTAATAAAATTTGTGACCACTGTTTCGAAGTCAATACGGACTTCCTTCATCAGGTAAAAAAGAACAGTTTGTATTACATGAAACGTTATAATCAAGTGACAATGAAAGGAAGGAAAAAATGAAACTATTTAACTTAAGTATCAAAGGCGGATGGGAAAACATTAAAATATAAAGATAATTATTTACAAATAATTTTTTAGTTTTGATTTCACGCTAGTGTCATCGATAATTCTGTTTACATTTTTTGACATTTCAAAAATATTTTTGCCCGCTTTAATTACTGCAATACCACCATTTAATTTTTGCTCCTTTTCTTTCTTCTGCACGCAGTGTTCCTAATGAGTGTAAACGTTATGTCTATCTATAGTAGTGATCAAGCCCAAGTGAATAAAAGTTATTGCAGCGCCTCTAGTAGAGAGTAAAATATTAGGATAGCAAACTGAGCAACAAAGCGAGATACACTAAAAAGGCTAATTACAAAGTTATAGAGCATTGTCTTATGGGTAGTAATTAACAACAAAACTGTTAAGGAAGACATTTATTTAACACAATATGGCTACGGTCGAATGTATGTCCTATTCAGGAATGCTACAACAAACAAAACTTACGTGCACATGAATCTAAAGTACAACCTGTTCAAAATGTCCTCCCTCAGCAACAATGACACGAATATAAAATACAACCTGTTCAAAATGCCCTCCCTTAGCAACAATGGACATGAATCTAAAGTACAACCTGTTTAAAATGTCCTCCCTCAGCAATAATGCACATGAATCTAAAGTATAACCTGTTCAAAATGCCCTTCCATAGCAACAACGCACATAGCAACAATGCACATGATTCTAAAGTACAACCTTTTCAAAATGCCCTCCCTCAGAAGCAATGCACATGAATCCAAAGTACAACCTGTTCAGAATGTCCTCCCTCAGCAACAATGCACATGAATCTAAAGTACAACTTGTTCAAAATGCTGTCCCTCAGCAACAATGCTCATGAACCTAAAGTACAAGCTGCTCAAAATGTCTCCCTCAGCAACAATGCACATTTGAATTCGGAAAGGAGTATGGCCCCGTACTTTGTCAAGCCGTGCAGGTGCCCCTGTGTTACAATTCTTGGCGATATGATTTTTGATGGGTATTTAATACCTACCGTATTCGATTTTCGTTTGTTCTTGGTATGGCTTCCTGCCCATTAAGTTAAGCTCTATAATTATGTAATTATCGAGTTTTCTCTATATTGCTTAATTGCAGAGTCTATTAACCTAACTTTTCAACTGCTCCGCTAGAGACGTACAATTTACATTCATTCGATCGAGCATGGTCACTTTACTATAGATAGACTTAATGTGTACACTGATGAAATTTTCCTTACAAAGTTATTAGGGTACTATTAAGGAGCGCGATATATTCTCTTATAAGAAGTAACATTTTCTATTGTCCACTTCTATTGGTTTCAAATAGTACCTGTTTAGAAAAGTGAAAGTCAAAATTTATATAGATCAATATCGAAGAATTTCGATTAATATTTATTGGATTTAGCAACAACGTGAAGCGAGCTAGCTGCAGCTCTAGTCATACAGCAGATATACGCGCGCGTATTTCACGTATCTCTGTGACGTGAAATGTATCATGGATGTAGGGTCTAGGCGCTCATAACTACAGAATGCTAGGCCGTTTCGAAAAAATTGCGCTACTACGAAGATGCTCGCACAGATCAGTTAAACTAGATACAGTCAAGGTATGCCCAGCGTAAATTAATCTATTTCGAAGCGCTTCTGCGCATCTTATGTACTTCAAAAACTTGTAATTGGATACCAGGATCTGACCAGCGTAAAGCAGTCTGTTTCGTAACACTTCTGCACAGCTGTGTCGTCGGTCCAATGGCCACCTCTTATGATGAAATGCACTTCTGCACAGCTATGCCGCCGGTCCACTGACTTCACGAAGGCAATTTCCGCTTCTGCGCGTCTGTGCCGTGGGTCCACTTGCTTCAACTCTCAAGGTGAATTGGTCTCGCCTTCTGCATTAATGCAAGCCTAGACAGGAACTTATCCCGGGTATGCGGACTTTATATTTTTCACGTGGATGTGAGCATGTGATGTCACGGAAATAGCAAAAGCACGCATTTTGTTCTCAGGCTTTCTGAAGAGACCGAATTTGTTAACTGCGATTACTATTCTACTGCACCGATGCCTCGACATCTCTTTAGATGTCACTGTGGAATATGCGCACAACACAATTATAAATCTCTGCGCAAATTCTACACGTCTGGATATCGCCACTTCAAAATTAACGAACAATGTTTAATTGTAATAATGCGAAAACTTTGTGTTTTAGCAACGACTCTTAAAGTCCTCCCTGGTCCTTGGCGTCACGAATGACAAAATGATAAGCTCGGAGACATCAGGCTGACAACTATTTGATTGGTTGCCGGGTTGATCGCCTAACCTTATATTAAAGGACCTTGAGCCTAGATGTGGTATATGGATGTACTCAAGAATGTTGGTGTTGTGCACAATTGTTACATTAGCTTATTCTAATTATTAGATGTTTATATACTTGTAACTTATTTATAGTTTTAATAAACAACCGTTTAGTTTTACACAAGTTTGAACCCAGTTTCAATATTCGCAACTGTATGACACTTTAGTTAGGACAGTAATTTTTTTACCTGTTTTCAGATGATGTTTTTTAAAAAGGGTGAAATGGCTGGGAAACATTTTTAGCTAATTTTTATATTCCTATTCTTTTGTTATTGAAATGCGTATCGTTGGGGTATCCTCATAAACAGCAACTGCCATTGTTTTGGCATATTGTACAAAACATTTAACCAATCTTTGCGTATAGTTTTCGTTCATCTGCTGTCAATAGTCTAAAAGTTCTTAATTGACCTTATATCAATAATTCTTCATTTTGGTGGCTCCAAACTGTAAAGTATCCATTTTTAACATGTATATTAATAGGCTATCTGGGTATTTGTAATGTCTTTATAGTCTCAAACGATTACCTGGTGAAGAAAGTTTGCCAGGTATTCGAGCGTTTTAGACAAGACGCAAAATTTCAATTCTTTAAATTTTAAAACATTCAAAATTTTTGCCTTTTTGTGATTTTCTGATGAAACTCTTCACTTTTAGGAATACCAATGTTCTTCGAAACGCCTTTTAAGAAATACTTCAGTAATGTTTTAAGTAAAATGAAACTGATTTAAAATGCATGTCGTTAAAACCAATCAAATTCTTATAATTATATTCTATACTTTGATGTTGTATTTAATAATATTTAAAATGTTTAAAGAGAAATAAAGAATATATTTTAAATCTTTGATTTGTAACTCTGACGTTTATTCATTAAATGGGAATTTGATTTTTAAATTTTAAACAATTAAGATATGAATGTATAAAGAAATTCGTACAAAAGACGATGTATATGACATCTTTCAATATTATTAAACAAAGAGCATAGTATTGCTTGCTTACATGAGTAAAATTTACAGAGGAAGGGAAAAATTCCAATATTTTCAAATTTAAACTACATTTATAGATTTAATAATTGAATCGAATTGTAAATTATTTCACTTACCACTTACAAAAAGTCTTCTTAGATGAAACTCCAAAATTTGACCAGCTTCTAAAAAAAAAAATAATTGAAATACGTAAGATATATACATTTCATAAAGTGGAAATTTATGTTCACTTCTGAAGTGAAAATTTGTCTTCTGTATGAGCACATTCCTCGAGTTCTTTGTCTCGTACGGCAAAAAGTATAACATACAAAAATATATAAATTGGTACATTTTTAGAGAAATGGTAGAGAAACACTCTGAAATAAACTATTTATTGGTGTAAACTTTGCTTTGCCTTGAAACAGCTCGCAAAGTGAGCTTCAGCTAGTATGGGAAACGAAGGCTCCCAATTGGCAAAGCGAGTTACTGGAGTTGACGAAGGGTACTGAGCAGGGGGGCGGAGCTTCCTAGTAAATTAAAATATCTCAAGAACAGTTGGTTTATAAATCAATAAAGTGTGTGAAGAAAATTTAAAATTTATGTTTTCCGCGCATGTTAGTATAAAAACGAATTTTATGTATTTAGCCGTTCTCCAGTTATAGCTTGTTTGTTTGTTTATTCGACCTAGACCATTCGGTCTCCCTGAAGGTGTAACGTATCTGTTTGAACGACCAGAAAGTGCCACATAATTTAGATGGGAACCCAGTGGGGGAGGCAGTCACAGGGACTGTACCCTTTTTCCCCTACCACCAACATTTCGGAAGAGCTTACGGACCAACATGTTTAGAGCGGTCGTACTCCGCGTGAACACGGCGACAGTTTGGGCAGAGGTGGGAATCGAACTCTGGTCTTCCGAGTGCAATCCCCGCGCGCTAACCACAGGGCTGTCGCAAACCCTCCAGTTATAGCTGAAAAAATGTAGGAACAAAATTATAAAGAATTATATATTTTTCGAACAAAATTCCAAGATTTTGAAATTTTTACATTACTTATAGGCTAAATTCCACGTATAGGGAAATTTCGAGTTTCTACCTTCAGCAGTTTGTGCTGTGTAGTTCATTCCTTATTCCGTTAGTCAGTCTCAATTGGCTGTATATATATCACTGCATAGTTCCTTAAAATTTTGACAGATAAATTCAAATTGTAAGCATCCATTGCTTTGAACTGCTATATCAGCCGGTGTGCTCTATGTAGCATGCCAAAAAGGAGAAGATAAGTAAACTATTCATCATAACTAGAATATCTCATAGCAACAAAGTGGGATCACGACTAAGGTCTCTGTACAAAGCCTTCTCTTATTTAGTGGACAATACACTACATTCAATAGTAATACTACGCTCAATAGCAATACAGACTTCATTGAAGAGCAATACTCTTTAGAAAATAAGGGAAATGTTTCCAGCAAATGAAGGACAAAGGTAAATAGGATACACTTTGTATTATTCTTGCATGTATGGAAGCACTATCATCTATTTATTTACGAAACTAATAGAGAATGTTTCCGACGTTTTCCGGGAATTATAGAAGGGTAGTTATACAAAATAATAACATAAATACATTTTATTTGTATAAATAACAGTAAAAAATGCATGTAATCCGTGTACATCGGAACAACGGGCGTGATATGCGCCTCTCCCCCTACCAAACGGATATTAACGGACACAATTTAAATCTTAATTTTAACATTTCAGCACTATCAGACTCATTTATATATTGGCCATATCTTCCGCAAACAATGTAATTTTTACATTTTCAATAATAAGTGCTCGCTACTTAAATAATGAAGATACAAATAGCACCATAGTCCAAATCTTGATCACACACCAAGACGTACATGTACATTATATGCATGAGCGAATGGCTTTCCTGTAAGTAATAAGTAGGTAGCGAGTAAGTAATAAAACGTTACATTCTCTCAAGGTTAATAGAATTGCGAGAATAAGAGAGATATATAGAGAGATATATAACCTTGCGAGAATAAGAGAGATATATAGAGAAATATATAGCGAGATATATAACCTTGCGAGAATAAGAGAAATAAATAGAGAGATATATAGAGAGATATATATAACCTTACGAGAATAAGAGAGATATATAGAGATATATAACCTTGCAAGAATAAGAGAGGTATATAGAGAGATATATAACCTTGCGAGAATAAGAGAGATATATAGAGAGATATATAGAGAAATATATAGCGAGATATATAGCCTTGCGAGAATAAGAGAAATAAATAGAGAGATATATAGAGAGACATATAAAACCTTGCGAGAATAAGAGAGATATATAACCTTGCGAGAATAAGAGAGATATATAGAGATATATAGAGAGATATATAACCTTGCAAGAATAAAAGAGATATATAGAGAGATATATAACCTTGCGAGAATAAGAGAGATATATAGAGAAATATATAGCGAGATATATAACCTTGCGAGAATAAGAGAAATAAATAGAGAGATATATAGAGAGATATATATAACCTTGCGAGAATAAGAGAGATATATAACCTTGCGAGAATAAGAGAGATATTTAACCTTGCGAGAATAAGAGAGATATATAACCTTGCAAAAATAATAGAGATAATAAGAGAGATATATATAGAGATATATTTAACCTTGCGAAAATAAGAGAGAGATATATAGATATATATATAAGATATTCTACGGACCATGACATTCTCGTACGTTACATTATTCAAGACGTCACTAGCATGGTTCTTCCTTTTTTGTGTTCTAAACTGGTGTGTAACGCGTTATTCGCTACTCGAGAATAAAATAATCGAATTCAGATAAAAGGAAATAATCGAAAATTCGAATGCGGAGTAACGATACAAAGGGATTTAAAAAAAAAACTTACACCACTTTTCCTCTCAGAAATGTGCGGTATTCCATATTTATGCTTATATTTGAAACGGTGTTCGATGTTATATACATATGTGTAACAATATGTAGGTGTAATATTTAGTGACCGCTAGTTATTGAAAGCGCGCGAATAGAGTGATGTGGCTAGTTACTGATGTTCTTTAAGCGATTCCAAAAACATCTTAGATAAATATCAAAGAAGTTTAAATTGTATTATTTGCATAATATTTATGAAGTATATTTTCTAATAACTAATTATTACATTGTTCAGACTATTAAATTAATACGGTCGTACTTCTGCTGATATAAACAATAAAGATATATGTTAAATATAACAAGCTTAAATAAAGTTATTCATTGAGTGCTGTTATTAATTATTATTTATCATTATTGGTTATTTACACACAGGTTAACAGTCCTAGTGTTATATATTATATGCAATATAGTTTATTCAATCCATTGTAGAACTTCGTTCAGAATGACTCTGTAATTCTGGAGATAATAAAGAAACACTGGAATCAAGGAAAGTAATCATAGAAAGTAAAAGCTGGACATCGAGGAAAGTAATCTAGGGAAGTAAAATTTGGTCATAGAAGAAAGTAATGTACAAAAGTTAAAATTGGAAATCGAGGAAAGAATCTTCGAATGTAAAAAGACATTGTGGAAAGTAACGTAAGGAAATAAAATTAGGACATCGAAGAAAGTAATCTAGGAAAGTAAAAGTTGGAAATGAAGGAAAGTAATCGCGGAGTGTAAAAACTGGGCATTGAGGAAAGTAATCTAAGAAAATAAAATTTAGACATCGAAAAAAGTAATCTAGGAAAGTAAAAATTGAAATTGCGGAAAGTAATCCTGGAATGTAAAAACTGGACATCAAGGATAGTAACCTAAGTAATTTGTGTTTTTCAATTTGATTTTGAGGAACATTTACCCAGCATGTTTTGCTAAGTAAGCATAATCTGCGATATTATTTAAAATATTCTCTTCGGATAGACAGGATTGCATTTTGTATAAATATTATGCATCTAAGTATTCTGAACACTGTATTGAGCACATCAAATAATTTATAACGATACTTCGTTGATATTGCGTTTCACTTCTTAATAAAACACTTCTGCTTATTCGTGTATGATAAAATCAATAATCAAGTACAATAAGACTCTTTTACAAACATTACTTGCGATATTTCAAGATTATCAACAATATTTTTGCCGATTTTTCTTAAATCATGGCATCCAATATTTGCCAGTTATGAAAATGACAATATTCTATTCTTGACGGAAAAGACTATTTTGCGAGTGAAAAAAGGTTTCACAAGGACCACTGGTTTTAGTCTTACCGCAACAGCAAGCAGTAAGACTATCGGCCAGGTTATCAACTATTCCGTTCTAGCGTAAAGCCGGTCCACAGACCCTTTTGTCTGCAGTGGGAGCCTGATCTTGGCTTTTGAAATTCCTCTTTAGGCGGGTTCTACGATTATCGTACAAAAAGTTACCAAAATGCATATCATTTAAAAATATTTGCATCAGCATTGCTGGGATTGGAAAATGTTCATGAAAACGGTCATTTTCTATAACATTAAATGGAATAAGAAAGTGATGAATGACATATTTCTTTAATCCGCGCTTAGCTCGAAATATGATCATCACCGCTTTATCGCATTTCCTGAGTTTGAGTGGCAATGGCGTCTTCAACAAGTGGAAGAAAGAAGAAGCTGCCCCTGAAGTTTTCGATGCAGCAGCGCCACCACTCGCAGAACGTCTAGAGATGAGCAAGCAGATCGAAGGGAACTAAGAAAGTTAAAAATCGATAGCAACTTTTCTGCGAGTCGTTGGCGAATATTTCAGTTTTGGCGCGAAATTGTATAAAAATACACTGCCCTCGTTACTTTGGTTGATGGATGGATTGATTCAATCTTTATTGAATTAAAACTCTAGAAACGCACAAGATTAGGAGGGAAATCCCAGTGGTTAAGGCACGGAAATGGCACAAGGAAAACCCGAGTTCGATTCAAACTATCTTCGTGTTTACGTAGAGTACGGGTACGTTAAATCTGGTGGTTAAGTCCTAACGAGAGGCTGGTCACAAGGGAAGGGGAGTACGGTCCCTGTGAATGTTACCCTCAGAGCCACAGAGTTCCGATCTAAATTGGGTGATACAGTTGAGGTCGTCCAAACGGGTACTTTACACCTTCGGGTAACCGGACGTCCATCTTGCTGCTCATGTCCTCGGATGAGTCGGTCGTCCTGGGCTTTCGACACCTTCGGGTAAGCCGGATGATTTGGCTCAGAAAAAAAGTAGAACAAACACGGTATCTATTCTTAAGTCCAGTGAAATCTCTGATCAAATAATGTAAGCTTTAAATAACATCTGTATATGTATTTTTCCTATTACTCAACATTTTTCATTATTACCTAAAACTACATAATTTTATTTTTATACGGTTTTCTACATAACATACTAATATATATATATATATATATATATATATATATATATATATATACATATATATATATATATATATATATATATATATACATATATATATATATATATATATACATATATATATATATATACATACATATATATATATACAGAGAGAGAGAGAGAGTGATAAATTTTTTATCTATTGATATTTGGCTTGACAATATGCATTTCTAAATTGTGCTAAGGTTATAATTATATTCCTGTTAAATTGTCTGTTATTGGAGTTATACAATGTAGGTTCAAAAATTTCGGAGACTGTGCTGATACCTCCAACCCTGATTGGAGGAGAGGGGAATCATTTCCCCTCTCCTCCAATCAGGGTTGGAGATATCAGCACAGTCTCCAAACTTTTTTATCCTACCTTGTATATTTTCAAGTGTAACGGCCTAAATTTCAATAAATGATAACCCGACGGGCCGAATTGCTCTTTCAGATAATCGAGAGCTGGAGTTTCCCCACAGTCGTCCATATTTTTGCTCCAAATCCTTAGTTGAGCCAGACGGTCTGGGTTGCGAAACAAAACAACCAAAAAAGTCCATATTATGATTGGGTAAGGCATTTGAGTTTTTTCGGACAATTCAGAAGCCCCAAAGAGAACTGCAACTCATAGTATCGAACACGTAAAATAATCTAATAGAACCGTATTTTCAATTTTTCCTCCGGGGATGAAGAAAAAATGGGTTAAAATTAGTTCCAGTTTTTCCAAAAGCGTCCACAATGACGCTGCATCTGTGTTGTAGTATTGAGCAGGGGGTGAAATCTTAAAGGAGCCGGAAATTATATTTACCCTCAGAAGAGAGTAAAAAATGGGGTGATTTTTTAAACTTTTTCCTGACCCTCCAGAAGCATCCCGGTGACCTACGAGACTGCACATTTATAGTCGATATCAATTTTACTGCAAAATATCCTCTTACTTAAATCTGTCTGTTATTTAAATCGCCCGGAATTAACTATTCAGTATGAAAGGTACATTAATCATAATTCAATATGATAGAAATATTAATCATATTGCACACACAGATATTATCAATGCATTTCTCATTAGATTATGTAATCATTTACTGCTGTACCAAGTCTAGGAGTAATATCATACTTACAGAACCCGCCTAAGGGAAGTGATCACTAAAGGTAGGAATGCGTGCTTATTGCTGAAATCAGAATCCTTGAACCACATTCGCTCTTCATAGCTCTCTAACACAGAATACTAAATACCAGCGACAGCAGTATAAGAAAACTCGCTATGTTCTGATTTTTGTGGAGATTTAGTCCTACCAAGTAGTCGGCACAAATTTCATATTACTTAAAACATTTTTACTGAGCATCTGAACAACATCTATGCTAATATAACTGGATTTGTGCGGAGACCGCTATTCTGTGAATGAAATTTCGTTATTCTTCTGCGTATTTATTGGCTTAAATAGTAATTATCAAGTGTAATAATTCGTATCACATTTCAATAAAATATATAGAAGAACTTTATTTAATTTATACGATACTAAAATGAAATATTTTCTAGCAAAAATGGTGTTTAATTCAGTCTTAAAGTAAACAGAATGAGAAATGGATAAATTGAATGACTATAAAATCAATCCTAATAAAGAGATCTGTCCTAAATAGAATTGGTATCAAACCCTCAAGACAGAACAAAACCTATTTATTTGTAATATTTGGCATTATTCCTGTTAAATATATATATATATATATATATATATATATATATATATATATATACAGGGTGTCCCAAAAAGTTTGATATGCGTTTTAATTTTTTACCTGTTGCAGAAAGTGGGCAATGTAAATTACAAAAATGCTGAAAGTAAAGTAGGAAATAAGTCTATGTTAATAAAATAGTCCTCCCATTAATTTTCAAAAAGTTACTTTTTGAATTTTTATACGACCCTTTTAGACAAATTTGGCCAATCAGAAAATTTTTATTCTTTATGCAACAAGATCATTAAAAAACCACATATAAGTATCTTTAAAATCAACTGAATTATGATAAAGGAAAAAATCTGACTTATGTCACTTTTCCGTACCATGTGAAAGGCTGTTTCATCAGTGGAAATAGGGATCATAAACAAAAATTTTTTATCATAAATGCATCTAAATAAAGCATTACACAGACTGACATCATATAAAGCAGTGGTACTCACTACGCGGTCGAAGCATATAATTAAAATATGCATACATTAATCTTTTTTGTGATATGTCACAAAATTAAATTTCTAATTTGATATAGGGTCCCCATTCACAATGTTCGATTTTCAATGAAATATAACTCGCTCTATTTTAAAGATACAGATATGCGGTTTTTTAATGATCTTGTTGCACTAAAAATTAACATTTTCTGATTGACCAAATTTGTCTAAGGGGGTTGTATAAAAATTTAAAAAGTTTAACTTTTTGAAAATGAATCGGAGGACTATTTCATTAACGTTGTTTTATTTCCTACCTTACTTTCAACATTTTTGCAATTTACATTGCCTACTTATCTTCAACAGGTAAAGAATTGAAGCGCGTTTCAATCTTTTTGGGACACCCTGTATATATATCTTTTCACATTTGGAGCATTATATTCAGAAGGTATTGCTTTTCATATTTTATTAATTTCCGAGGTAGCTTATAAGTGTTTTTTTTATAAAATTCGCCAGATAATAAGTTTTATTTTTCAGATCATTTGTTTCTTACTTTAGAAAATACGTGTTGGATCCATAGTTGAATTCCGATATGATCTGCAAACTATGATAACAATGTACATTGGAAATTTCTAAATTGTCTATTGAACAGGTCTGAGATAGAATATTGTAAAGAAAGGTGTACACACATATCCCAGAAAATTTCTTTTCATAACTGACATTCCCCTATACATATATAATGTTTATTTACTAAGAAAAAAAAATTAGAAAAAAATATTTTGTCGTGTGAACATGAATTCTTTTTACACCAAGTTATTAATGCGTTGTGAAATTTTGAAAGATGCCAATCTATCAAAATTATTAAACATTTTGATTATTGTATTTTTTTTGTCATAAATTAAAAGTCATTTAAATACTTATTCTAAACATATTTATATATTTACTATTTTTATATATAATATAAATATATTTTTATATAAAATATATTTATATATTTGTTTTATTTTATATATCTCAAAAATAGCGCAAAATCATGCACTATCTCTGATGTGCACAGACCGCCTTTCGTGATCTGATGTCGGCAAGACTAAATTCAAATTAATAATGCGGAGCGATTCGGTTTAAAAAATTCGTAGAAAGACGGTTTGTACGTCCTCGATCTGAGACCAATTTCCATACAATCCCATCGGGCATCTAAACTACTTTAACTAAGCAGAATATACATACATTGCTAAGAGTAAAGCAGAACAGATGTTGTCAACGGGATTCATATCTAAAAGCCAGTCTGGGACAATACTGACCTTCGATGCATCTGCCCACCTCAGCCACTTTTCATTTAGTTAGATTGATAAGGGCAAGGTAGGAAGAAATGCGACATGCCAGATTCATATGCGTGAACCAGACACGTGACTCCGCACGCTTTTCGTGCATCTCCCCCAACCTTATGTCCGTGCAATTTAAATACATGAAAAACAGCAAGGCAGTTGATCCTCGATTCCTCTATGCATTGAGGCATTTATGTCCTCGTTCATGAAACACAATTGAGAAACCGCAGCTATCATATTCTTTTGTCATGTGCATAGAACATTCAGAAACTCTGAAAACTCTATGAACATGCATGCTCTGGGAAAGACATCTGTGGAGAATCCATTACCACCCTCAGGATGGGTTATCCCTATGGCTATAAATATAGTAGTCTTGCGATAATTCGTGAAGTGCCCATTCGTTAAGTGCCTAGATCAATGGCGATGGCAACGATATTTCGAATAATGTCAATAAAGAAAGACTTACGTCGAACGCTCGGTGATATATTCGGATCCAATATAAAAATATTGCGTCTTTATATATATAATAATGGTTTTCTATTTATGAACGTTTCTGGTAGACACTTTTTCAATACGTTAAATCAATAAAAGATTTTTAATGTGCAACAATGAAAATATGTCATTTATTGTTCATGACTGAATGTTTTATAATTAAAACAATCATTAAAACTGCAGATAAAAATCCATCATTTATAATAGAACCGAAATTATTATTTGAAGCCATCCAAAGTGTATGGATCAAAGTTTCGAAATATATAAAATTTCATGAAATGTGTGCATAGTGTAACGTTTTTGTCAAACCATTGGAGAAAAACAGATAAAACTGAGATAATAATCTATTCAAAAATTGATATACTGTACAAATGTAGATATAGTGTTTAAAATTATAATATTTAAATAAATGGCATTCGATTAAATGCATTACATTACAGTATATCCATTATAAGAAAGAGATGATTTTGTCATATTTGTCGTCCACCTATTTATTTTGTGACATTGAAGATAAATATGAACATGTCGAGAAGAAATTTCATAAAAAATTTTATGAAATTTGAAGAGTACCATTTTTGTCAAATCATATATATGGACATTTTGAGAAGATATTATTAGTTTGCGAAATTGTACATTGAACGAAAAATTAATATATATGATCGCTTTCAATGCATAGACGCAACGCAATGAAACGAATTCGTACAATGGAGATCAAAAACATTTTAGAAACATTCCATAAAGTTCCCTCATAAAGAGTGAGATAAAAAGTATTCTCATGTCAAAGGTGACGAATTTGTACGGAATGTAAATAGTATTTACATTCTTGATATAAACAACTCCATTTCATGCGTTTTCAATTGAGTTTCAGTAGGAACGTGTATATGAAACTTTTTTGATTATTATTTTAATAAAATAAAATTTTATTCGGTAAAGGTCATTGCACCATGGAAGAGAAAGTGTATGCTGTAAACATAATTTTGCCGAACATAAAGGAAATTACATCAATAGATTACTTAAATTACCACAATGAAAGTTGAGGGAAGAAATTGAAATTTGCAATAAATTGACATTGATCATAAAATCCATAGATAAAAAACTAAGCATTTTAGTGCATGTTTTATATTTTTAAAACATTTTATCATTTCTTCAAACGAAGATTCGTATGCATAACATGTTCAGGAAAATTAAGCATAGAATGTGCTAAAGTGAAAGTTTAATGATAATCAGGTATGTGAAGACATTTTGAGTAACTGCGTCAGAAGTGCCATAATTCTTAACATTTAAAAGGGGGTGATGCATTTTTTTACTAAATATTAATCTGAACATAAGATGGGGTGTGAACATTTATTTAAGCCCAAGCTGCGTAGGACAGCAATGTACATGTTCATACTCACAGAACCAATCCAAAGGTAGTTATAGCATCTTTAGAGTTCCAGTATCTCTCCGATTTCAGGTAATAGAATTTATGGACCGATTTCACACTTTTTATGCTCATTATGGGCTTTTTATATGCTCATTATGAGTTTTTTACATATGCTCCCCTGCAATAGAGGCATGAACATTTGCTATGTTCCAAATTTAATAAAGATTGACCTCAAAATATGTAGGTGTTTGTTGTGCAATTGTCAGTCATTCATGGAATAGCAGATACCTAGAATTGCAGTAAAAATTGTTTTGATAGGTAATTTCTAATCAAGTAACGTATTTGTTTTGAAGATTACTTTTATAAAGAAACTTAACAATTTACGTTGTATTTTTAATAGTTTTTTTTTCTTTCTTTTTTTTTTTTTTAAGGAAATGAGCTCTCCAGTGCTAAGATAATAAGCTAATAAATAATCACGGATGGACATAATTTCGGATGAGCAAAATTTGCTTATAAACGAACATGAATCGAAAAACAAAAAGATTTGTTCTTATTCACTATAACACCAAAGTATATACAAAAGATAAACTTAACTTTTGGAATTTAAATTTTAGAATTCTGCTGATACAAACTACTCAATTAGATCAGGTAGGCTATTATTAAAATTTATCAATAACGATTTGTTATTAACCTTGGTAATACAGAAACATATTACCACAAAATAACAATTTAACGTGGTTTTGTCTGATTTGTACAGTAAACATAGACACTGTTGCCTAGCAAATTCTTTCAGTGGAGCCAACGGTTATCTGTGTAGAGGAGCTCTACGGTTAAAATAAAACACCGCGAGATCGGTTCTATCACATGGCAGAACATAATCTCAAACTTTAGGATGTCCAGAAATATTTTCGGATTACGAAAAGATCACGCTCTGATTTATTATTATCATTATGTATTTTAACACTTTACAACATAGTTGAAAAGTGTTTATGACTTTGTTCATTCATTCTGTCTGTCTATCTTTTAGCACGATAACTGCCTTAAAAATGACTTTATCAAAATGAAATTTTAGTATGTTGTTCAGACGGTCTGTGGGATCTATGGAAATATAAATGAATAATATCACTCAATTAGTTTGGGATCAAACCCTATGGAATCTAATTTTTCAAACATTTTTTAAGCGAATTTAAAATTCACAAAGTGCTTCGAAAGTTTTAGGAAATATTCAAATTATCCCATAAAATATATAAAAAAATTACAGCAAATATATTCATTAGTTTTTAAATAAAAATTAAAATAAAGTGTTGTATCCGTACTAAAACCACTTTATTTTTTCTTAAATTCTGTGCATCTACATCCTGACACAACGCAATTACAATATATTTGAGTTTAAATGATCATCCAACTTTGATTATTTGATTATTTTTACAACGAAGCCTAATTTTCCCTTATGAAGGATGTAAACACCAAAAGACGTAGAGTTAATTGCATAAGAATTGCTGCATTTCTTTAACCTAAAATTATTTAGCTCATGGAGTCTGCAATACAGCTGACATGAATGAAACTTTCAATGATTTTACAAAGAGAACCAGACGATTTTTTCGATGAAGTTTTAAGCATAGAGTTAAATTACTTGTACCTCCATGGTTTTAAGTTTTTAAATGAAATAAATTATTATAATTTTGTAATGAATGAAAGGAATTGAAATAAGTGTATGAATGAAATGCTGCTTTTATACAGAGAGCCAGACGTTTTATATTTCGATGACGTCATTTGAATAAAGTTCATTTGTTTTCGATGAAGTTGTCAAATATAATAAATTATTGTAGTAGTATGATAATTTTAAAAATTTTAGTGAGGAATGTATCTCATTTTAGAGATGTTTAAACCAGGCAATTTTTATTTCAATGCCGTCATTTGAATAAAGTGCATTTTTTCGATGAAGTTTTAAGTTTTCAAATATAATAAATTAATGTAGTACTGTAATAATTTTAAAAATATTATCGAAAAATGTATCGCATTTTAGAGATGTTTAAATAAAATTGCATTGAAGTTGGAAAGCGTTTCATAATCAATGCTTTATACATGATCGATCTTTCTTGTTATATCTTAAAATCAATATATTAGATTTTAAAATAATTTATATTTTGCATTTATAATTTAATAAGTTATATAATATTTATAATTAATAATTTATATCTTAAAATTCCTATTCCGTTACTTACTACAAAATTATAAATATTTATAATTCAGTTTATATAAGTAAAATTATGTAGTTAATTTCAGATAATTTTATAGCATAATTGAAATTTATTCTGACTTATGCATTTTAACAAAAAGAAAGACAATATTTACTTGTCTTCGGTATGCATAAAAATATTATAGTAAAAGTAATAGAAAATAGGTTTTTATATAATCATATATATGTAGATAAATGGAAAACATAATGGCACAGTAAAACATTTTATAAGTTTCTTGTCCCTTTCTGTAATGTTATTGGAAAATTTATATATAATTTGTTATGTATATCCCATCTAATAATTATAAAGGAGGACTTGGTGGCCCTGTTTTTGTGAAATTAAACAAATTGAAAATCCTGAGGGGTGTATTCAATTGTAGAAAATTAGCAATATTTAGAAAATATCTTTAAGATTCAATTGTGAATAGCTGGAACATGTATCAATTTCCTGAGTGGCAATGGCGTCTTCAACAAGTGGAGAGAAGACTCTGCATCTGAAGTTTTCAATGAAACAGCGCCCTCACCCGCGGACGTCTAGGGATGGACAGATCGAAGGGAACCAAGGAATTGCGTATATGGCCACGCCCATATTTGTCCACTCCCAGTTAAAGCACTCTTGAGTTTTTTTGGAGACATTGAAATAACGGTTATTTGCAATGAATATGAAAGACGGGTTAATTTTGAAGCAGGGGATTTCACTTCAAATCAATATTTCGCATTTGCTAAAATGACGAAGTCAAAATCCGGAAATTGAAATAATTTTTCGGTACGAAATTCATATTGGCAATAATTATATCATTTCAAATCTAAATTTAATTTTTTTTTATTGATAGACCGGCAAGTATTTTTTTTTAGAGATATTTTTCGACTAACTATTTAGACAGTACAAAAACGGAGAATATTATTTTATCTCCTCGCATAAAGTATGAGATTAGGAAATATTAAATTATATTTACCTATAGACTTATATATCAATAATAATTTAAAAGTATATTTTATATAATGAATGATTTCGCTCAACTATCTACATGAGGAATTGCAATAGAAACCTTAAAGCTGTGCAGATTGAAGCCGCAGCAAATCAAAATGAGATCCAAGAATATATTAGCTGGTCAAACGCACTCGCTCTATCCAATGTGGAATAGCGGCACTTTTATTTTAACAAAGAAAAGAACGTATGCTAGTGGACATCACCAGACTTCACTATTCCATGATTGAAAGGGAGGGCAGATTCGGTGCGCTTTATATTATTGGCTTTCATTACCTGTAGAAACCAGTAAAGCATAGACACAGCACCAATTATGTTATGTGGTTTTTGAATGGCTCCGTGAAAAATTACTGATGTCCATTAATTTGCAGTTGTTTCTTCTCTTATTGGTTCAAGTTATTGCGCAATCCATTAAATACGAACGATATTTGTCACTGAAATAAATATTTTTTAACTGAACTCAACTATATACATTGCACCCCCCCCCCTCCCAAAGACCAGCGGAAAGAGCAATTGAGAAGAAAAAAGTCCAACAGTGAACATACAGGTTTAATCAGTACACAATTCTACTAATCCAGTACAATAATTTTCCGAATAACATTTGTTTTCAAGCTAGTTGAGTACTTTAATATGATAGTTTAGGTTTGGATTGATCATCCATTATGGTCATTCTGTTAGCTTTAAATAAATAATAGGTAACTAAATGAATGATACGAAAAGTCACTATTTCAAGCGATTTTTATATTGTAGGACTTAGTTAAAAAAATCTGAAGCAATTGTTAAATACGCGTATCTTGAATTATCTAAATTTCAAGTTTTTAAAGAAGCTGTTTGCTGCTGATAATGCAATGGCGAGATAATATTAAGAATGGTATATTAACATATAGTACTTCTGGATATTTTACATGCTGTTGAAAATTTACGAGTTCGTGAAAAATTTTGCTATACATCTTTAATTTTTAGACCTACTTTATATTATTTTCAAAAACCAAATCCCTTCTGAAAGTTTCTCCATTTCAGAAAGCCACATTTTCTTGCAAGTAATTCGTTTCTTCCGTTTGTTATTCAAATGAAGTTCAGCACATATAACATCAGCAGTTTTTGATGTGAAAATCAACAGTCGAGGTATCCAGTTGAAATTGAAGCGTTACGAAAAATGTAAACTTATGCGCTTATAACACCAAACCTGATAAATATCTGAACAATTTCTACTTGTTTTGTTAGGAATAAGGTACCTTTTATGAATTTACAATGCTAATTTCAATATTTCGATATTGTGAACAATTTTTAAGCAAAAATAATTTTTTTTTTTGTCTGAGTGAGCTTTTGTTTCATTTTGCTTTCTTTCGCTCTAAATATCTTCTAATCCATAAAAGTAAAATATAAAGCTCGTCACAAATGTTCAGTTGGAAACCATGTTTCTAAGTCAACAATATGTGAAAGTCAATTAGTTTCTGAGCATCCGCCTTATCAAGTTGACGAAGTGAGACCATTCTGTTTTTAATGTTTGTAATGCTTATATCTTAAAAACTAAAAGTGCCAGCTACAAACACCAAATTAGTAAGTTGTAGACCTTTAAAAATTCTTGAAAAATACATAACTGGATTTTAGATCAGCTGCTTAGGTTTTGAAACAGAGTGGTTATAATTTAGATATTTTAATATTTTGATGTTACAGGACATTATTCAAGTAAAATCATTTAGACTCTATCGAACTGAAATTACCTCAGATTTATATTTTCTTATACTATGTAATATAGAGAATTTATTGTTTTAAGAAAATTTTCGAATTCGAGATTTTGATGCCAATATAATGTTTTAGGACCTCTTGAACTCGTTTTGACTTTTTTTTTAATGATGTTCTTCTATCTGTCTGTGGTCAATTTCTTGTGTACATGATAACCGCCAAATATTAATAGATTTTCCCGAAACTTTATATCCGGTTTTTGATATAAAAAAAGTCTAGAACTAGATAGAATTATTTTTAATTCGAGAGAAAACTTCAAAATTTAATCGGCTTTTTATACTTTTTTTTTAACTTGGCAACATAGGACAGAATTTAGCATAATCATGCATAAAAGGGTTTATTTGGGGCTCAATGATAACGAGATTTAATAATTAATAAGCGTAATAGCGAGACTTAATGTTTTGTTCGTGACGTCATTAGTCTCCCTCGAGGGGGGGGGGGGGCAAATTACCCCCCAGGGATACATTGTCAAGTATGGTACCAATCGAAAGATTTTTTTCAAGTCCTTTAAAGTGAAGTGTAACATGCTACAGTTATAATCATTTGGACCTACGATACTGATTTCTCACATTTTTTTTCTTGTAAAGTTTGAAATATATACTGGTATGAGAAAGTAGAGTTGAGCTACAATCCAGTTAATTTTTATTGCAATCTGTTACCAGATGTATAAAATTGTCAGCAAAAATAATAGCATAAATGTCAGCATAAATCAGCAAAAACTATTCCTCTTATGACTCTCCATCTACTACTATAACTCCACAGAATAGCAAAATCATTTTGGGAATTAGAAATGACAGCGAGAAATCGAACTTGTCACGATAGACGACAGTTATGGACCACTAATACATATACACACTTTACCTTATTAACGTCGTTCTACTTTAATACGTACAGCTCAAACTACTGCTAAATAATATGATGAAAATAACTTCGTTAATATTTCTCAACGTCTTGAGTCGTCGATATTTCTCTGGCGAATAAAGGTGTTTGTGCCCTGAAGAGAGGGCTATTTTTTTCTTCCAAACCGGTCGATACCATTAATTTTATATTATATGCTGTTTTAAACAAGGTTATTTCAATTTCGTTCCACATAATTATGCTCAGGATTACTCAAGCTGATATTTTTCTTGTGGACGGTTTTCGAGACTTACCGTGTTTACGCAAATCCTTTACTGCCGCACTCGCCAGTCGTTTAATTGCTCGATCCTCTTCCTCAGGTTCGAACATTCCGTATGCACCAATCGACAAAATCAATGCATCTGTTAAGGTAACAGTCAAAGAAGACACAGTCGAAGCGAAAAAAAACAGACAGCCTTTGAAATCGAAACCAAATCAATAAATAATGTAACCCAACCCAACGAAATACCTTAATAAAATATTTCATAAACACATTCATTCTGTCTAACGATCCATTCCGACCTTCAGACTCAGAGTTATATATTTAAGTTTGAATTCTAGGTATGTGTTCAGATCTCTGTGCAAGCATAGACTACAAAACAATACAATCACTAAACCGGCCTACGGATTCTATTTAGTATCATCAATGGGAGCGCGATCCTACAGTAGGAAACATTTCTTATAGATGCTACGAGTTTGACCCTGGTCATTACAGCTGGAGTTCATTCTTATAAAATTAAACACGAGCTGCTTGGTAAGTCTGAATTCGTCAGTATCCACAGAGGTTGCCTAATTTATGGCAAGTAACAAATTTTCTTGCCATTTGCAAAGCGTTCTGGCTTGCGCTAAAAATGCAAAACCGGTCTAAAGTACTTAACATCTGAAATAAAAGCATAAACGTATGTATGATCATAATGATTATGATTCCACATTAAGCTGTAGCTATCTATCAAAGTAGCTCTTGTCATTAAAAGAAGAGTAATGTTTAAATAATTCAATCCAATTGCAACCAAGTAAGCGTTCACTCAAAAATGTGTTCTTGTTAAAAGTATATATTTAACAAAAAAAACGTCCTGTACAGTACAGGTGGAACTATTCAACCTATAAGATAATTGGGTAACTCATTTAGTGTATAAATGACTTTTATATTACTTATACATTATACATGAATTGTATAAAGTATTGTGACGAGGTAAAAATTCAAATTGAGTTTTGGACAAAAGAGGATGTTTAAAGTCAAGGTTCTTTAATATAAGTTTGAACACTCAGCCCGGCAACCAATCAAAAAGTTGTTAGCTTGACAGCACGGGGATTAAGTTTCGTCATTCGTCATGTCATGGTCCAGAGTAAACTTTGAGAGAGTTGTTAAAACAAAAAGTTTTAGCATTATTACTGTTAAAATTTGTTTATTAATTTTAAAATTCAATATCCAGACGTAAATAACTTGCGCAAAGATTTTAAATTGTCCTGCGCACACAGGATCCAGTGACGTTGAAGAAAATTTAGTGACGTCATTAGAGTAAGATGACAGTCGTAGTTAACAAGTTCTTAACTGTTGAACCAAGTCAAAATAATGAAGTCCGTCATATCCAGGATAAGAACCCAATGGTAAAATAATTTAGTACGATTGTTTCAATCAATGTATACTAAAACAGTCGAATGCCCAAAAATCCTCTTATGTATGGTATAAATTTTTGAAATAATCATTATAAAATCAGGACCGTCAAAAATGATATATAAACAGACGAAATGTTTTATCAGATAATGAACAATATAAACTTTAGAGCGCTAGTATCAATCATTCTCGAGACATTACACGATTTTTGAATGAATTTTGGAAAAAAATCATTAAAAATACAGAACCTTCTAAACTATTTAATGAATAATAATTTCAGACGTAATGTTTCATTAGAAAATGAATGAAACACATTTTAGAACGCCGTCATAAAGCATTCTTGAGATATTGAACGTTTTCCAAATAAATGTATAAAAAATACATAAAATTAAAAAAATACTGAATACTATGAAATATGTATAACTTCCATATGCAATTGGATCAGTATTGCTATATTTCTTGGAGAAGATACTCTGGCAATAGTTTTGTATTTGAAAACCCAAGAATTCGCCAATAATCGTATATTTCACAAAATATTTATTAAATGTGAACTGCATTTGGTTGAGAATTTTACAGTAAGTATACATACATCATTCTGTTTCGACTATTAATTTGGCAAAAGTGCCAAATTTCATTTTTTTATTGTGCCGTGGATCTTAGATACCATTATTTCGCGCTTAAAAAATTAAATTCATTGCATTATATGGAAAAAGTTATGTACTGGTCACATCAGAATCTTTTTTACATCCCAATGCTAAAGATAGAAGTGGATCTGTAATAGGATCTACTCTTGTATGGGAAAGTCGTATAGAGTCTATCATTCTGTACTTCTTCTTCTGTAATTCTGTAATTCTGTACTTCTTCTCGGGAAATAATTAAATTGTTTTCCCCACAATAAATTAGTCAATTGTAACTAATTGTTTTGTTTTTTACCCTATTTGTCCCTAATTCTATTTACCCTATTTGTCCCTAATTCTATTTTCCAAAGAAATGCTCAACTCCTAATCTAATGACCAACTTCTTTTTAAAGGGTATTATCGAAGGATTTTCCTCAGACTCATATAAAAGAAGAAAGTATAAGATAGCGATCTCTCAGTTATTCTCTGTATTTCCTTCAAAAAAAAAAAAAAAATTAAGTGCTTTAATTCTGAAATGATTTATTTTGCTCCAATAATAAAATTCTAGAAAATCTTGGTAAGAATTCTAACGAATTTTCGATAAATCCTGCGCAATTTGGGAATAAAATCAAATACGAGATAAATAGAACAAAACGACTTCTATTTACCAATATTTTCATTTTATAAACTATATTTTCTAAATAATACCTCAGTAATGACAATTTTGTTATTTCTTCATTTGCACTATTCTTTCAATATTAAGAAAAGGAGTGCTGAGTCAATTTTAACTAGTTTTTCAGATTCAAATATACACATTACTTTTTCCCTAAATACTGTTACGAACGTGCGAAATGCCATCACTGGAGTGTCTTTTGAAAACCAGATGGAGAAAACACCCGTACAAATAACCTCTCCTATGACGTGAATCTGCCTGATATGTCTTTCCTGACGTGGGTACCACTTGTTGATGTTCGGAGAAGGGGTTGCCAGATTTGGTGAATGATCGCCAATGTGGTGACATTTGACGACATTTCGAAGGTGCGTGAAACACCTTGAAATAACCAATATTCTAAAAGATATGAGAAATTTCTAGAAGTTTCTATAAAAAGTCTATAAAAGGAGTCATGGCTCAGTTGGAGTTGTAACGAGCTACATTGAACTGTATTCGTCAACATTTTGAGAATAGTATGGACTGTTTTATGAATTTAGTAGAGCATTTAAATGCTGTTTTACTGTATATTGTTCCTGTGTAAGCTGGGCTTGTGAATAAACGTGTTAATTATCCAAAAATTTGGACTCATTCTTGTATCCTGAGCAGCACACACCCACGATTTCAGAGGATACATCGTAACAATGCATAGCATAATATGGCAATACAGGGAAAGTATTGTAATGAAGTCGAGAATTTGGAATTCCAGTTTTCAGCGGAACAGCACGTTTCAAGCATCCCTGAACTCAAATTAAAGGTTTTTCCGATGATGTGTGTATGTCAGTATGTTTTATTGGAAGCGATATATGCAAAATACTCGTCAAGATGCCAATGTACATTACATGTTCCGTGAAATAAATTACTATTGGCGACATCTAGGATGATAAAATATACGACTATTAACGAAAATTATCTTGAAGTGGAACGAATAAAACCTACGAAAATAATGGCAAATGATTTGTTGCATAACAGCACATTAGGGAAGTGATCCTATTTGATGACTCTACTTTTTCATTTTACTTAATTTTTAATTTTTTTTGGGAAAATTTCTTTTCAAATCGTGCAATATGTCGAGAACGGTTCATGCTCACGTTCTAAGATTGGTACCATGCGTTTTTAAATGAAATATTGTATATAAGATACGTTTGTTCAAGTGTCTCTAATGATCGAATGGAGAGTTTGTAATAATCGTACCAATTTTTTATACAGTAAGTATTGGAAATTTATTGATTTCAGACGCAATCGAGTGTTCGATAGGCCACTCAATTTTCGAATTAATTTTTTTTTTAAATCATAAGAATTAAAGCCTTCCATATCGATAAAAAGATTATTATTTTATACATAATTTTTCAATAGGAAACGAATGGCAAAATTTAGAACGCTTGCATGGGCCGTTCTCGATATATTTCACGTTTTTAAAATAAATGTATACCAAAATAATACATAAAATTAAAAAGTAGTGTCACAAAATCTGTTCACTTTCAATATGTGATATATGCAAGAAAATCTGTTCATTTTCAATATACGATATCTGTTACTATTATTTTTGTGAGTCTGCTTAGTTTCATTCAAGAGAGTAGAGAGTTTTTGTTAATATTCTTGCATTTTAATGTTCAAGAATTCGCCAATAGTCTTTTATTTCACGGGATATTAACTCTTAACGTTTGAGATTTATTGTTATAATATATACCAACAGATCGACGGGATGTGGTTAAATTATTACAGTACGTTCATAGTAATAAAACAAAAAGAAAAATATGTGTGAACCTGGATTAAAGGAATGAAAGTTAAAAAACTATACATGAAAATTGAAGTTATAATCCTTTACTATTGAATTAATTTTTATAATCTTTCATAGTACGAAATTTTTCAAAACAGTCCCCTAAATTTAGCGGAGGGCAAATGTTCCCAGGACAAGTTGAACAATATGTTGGTGTTTGTTTGCTCCTTGGAGTTTGGGATCCAAGTATTTTTGGAAATGTTGAGAAAGGAATACTGGGTATATAATTGTCGTCATCTATTATATCTCCCCATTCATCATTTTCACCTAAAATATCCATTTCTTCGTCACTACTATATGAAAGTATTCGAAGTCTTCTTCGTTTAGGGCACTCTACTTCACTATTGTCAGAGTTACTGCCAGAACCGCTACTATTGTCCCAATTATTGTTAGAATCGCAATCTCCAATAGTACTATTTACATCCATGTTATGTAACTCAAAATCCCACTCAGCTTCGCTACTAGAAATTTCATTTTCCATGGTATTATTTGACTGCACAATAGATGTATGAAGAATAAATGTTTATATACTCATTAGCAGTATAGCAAAGTTACACAAAAATATTATATAATTTACTTCATAAATTTCACTTTAGATTATACGGAGATACTTCAAATTCAAACTCAATACAAACTTACAGTAATTGATTAGCTCTACACGATACTGAACACAAACTAATATTTATAGCTGATATTATAACTAAGCTGAATATTCCATCCACCACATAGATAACATGTGGTTAACGAAATCGCAACAGTTAGGACTGCCGTCCCTTTGGCAATCATTGGCGTTTTATCGCGGGGGCCGTAAACTGACGTACGTACCGATTTTACATTATAAAAATGATCCATTTTTCTATATATATACTCGGCTATGGAGAAATGTCTCCATAGCCGAGTCTTCTGATTTCTATAGCATTAATACATGTCTTCAGCGGAGCCTTTCGAGCGTTAAGGGTTAACTATAAATGTCAATTATCTTTTGACAGGAATTTTGCACATGGGTAAGATCGTTTTGTCAAATAAGTTACCAAAATATAATTTCAATTTATGTCATTATAATCCAAGGCCAAAAATATGATCATATGCACCATTATTTCGCTGTGAAAAAAGTAAAGTTATTGCATTATGTAGTCATGTGATGCCCACATCAGATACTTTTATTTACAACGAATCAATCATATTAATAGCATACAAGTGAATTTGTGCATAAACAATAATAATTAAAGCAACCGCAATATACATCGCCGCGTAAATAAAATATTGAAAGCAATGATAGTGTCGGATACAATTAGATTTATTTATTCAGTGAGAACAAGCCCAGAGCTGAACGTCAAATCAGAGCTTAATCTTATCGTTCCAAAGATCAATGTTCCTCTATAACATTTAGTGTGGTGGCGCCATCTGATGTGAAGATAAAGAAGGAAATATAGAAATAACAATAAAATGAAGAAGCAATGGATGCAAAGTTCGATGCAGAAAAATTGAGATAAGAAAAAATTAAATGTTATCAGATCATAACTTTAAAAAATATTCTTTCACAGACAAACATACACAAATACAACAATTACGTTTATTACAAGTGTGATCATCGTCTAATCGGTGCTGAAAAACAAGCGGGTTACTTGCTGCACTGGAAGCCAGAGTATGGAAGTCATATACCTCTTTAAATAATTTAACGATTATTTCAATATCAGTTTAAAAAGGCATATATTATACTAATAAATTTTTAAGAAATATATTATCCAAAAACCAACAGTTTAAAATGAAATTCTGCAAAAACCTTTTTTTTTTCAGTAAATTATTTTACAAAATATAAGCAAAATCTTCTCTTACTGCGGTACGAAAAGAAGCATCAAATATTTTGATCGTAACAAACTCTTCTCCCTTATAATGACAACTCTCAAAATGAGTTTTTTAATCGCTGCACATTTCTTTAAATTTCTGGAACCAATGTGGGAAATTTGATCACCCGATTACAGAAAAAAAAATGTATTTTTTTAACTCTTCCGACTTTTTGAACTTTATATTGTTTCTCGTATAACAATAAGTTCGAAAAGTACGGGTTGGAAAGTAAAGATACGTTTTTAAATCCAAAGGAAATTTAAAATGTTTCATATTTTTAAAACTAAGAACATTTGAAATAAGCTGGGATTTTGAAAGGGGGTTTGATTCAAGGTGTGAACAAGGCACTGGCAATTACCAAGTCATTTAAAAGAAATAGGACATTTCAGATGAGAAAATATATGAATAAACTGAGTAAAGGATAACAGTAAGAGTATGAATTTGTCTATAAAATATAATTATATTTTCATTTTGCCGCTATTTACAAAGTGCAATTGGATAAAATTAGTGAAAAGGTATCAAATAATACCGTTGTATAATGGAGTATTTGCATTATTGTGATCAAATTACAAGGAATTTGTTAATTATCAAGTAACATTTTGTCAATCATCGAATACCATTATTCGACTTCTATATTGAAAACTGAACTCAGTTTTGTTTTAAATATTAAGAGATTACATTACGTCACTTCAAATGTTCATCTTTGGTAGAAATGGTTGGATATATTTTACACAGAGAAGAATGATTCCTTGCCCTTATTTATTACGTTCTCAAGCTATAGAATATAGTATAAAAAGGTATTGTTTAAAGCAAAACTTTCGATTTCCAACTTTGATGTTAATATGTGATGACAGACGGTGACAGGTGGTATATTTTATGGCGCTATGATGCAAGAAATATTAGAGGCCTCGGCAGTAAAAGAATAGGATTATTTTGAAAGGAGTTCGGTCTGGGACGGAGCAGGAGTAGAAAGTGTCTCGCCTAGCACCCGTATTGCGCCATGCCTTCCAATAGTAATCCGAACACGCTGCACGCTTTTAGAAAAGCGTTTGGAGCTGAGAAGTACCCTCGCGCATTTGAAACAGTTCCAATATCAACTCTTACCTGCAGTTTCCTATGTTAAATGTGGTGGCTCAAATCTTGAAAATCAACAGATTAAGTATGATGAGCTTTGAAACCGAGACCGTGGCGCCTGCCACGAATGGCATAAGGTCGCTATAAGCTCACGGCCGGAAGAGAAAATATTACGGCACAGAACGACGAGTTCCCGACCCCAACAGATAGAGAAAACCACCTACTCTGCCATGCAACGAGAGCACAACCAGGAACACCAAGGGGACAGCAGATCCACGCTCCGCCGATCGAAGCCAAGCGCCACCAGTCCCTGAGAAGAATTCCGATGGGGACGAACGAAACCCCCAGCCAGCATACCAGAGACCCGCCCGCAAAGAAACCAACCAGGCAAGACGCGCCACCAAGAACGGCGACGCACCAACACCCCCAGAAATTTATTATTTTTATCAAAAAGGTGCCAGGCTACGGCGGTTACATCAACCAATAGGTACTTCCGCATATTTTTTCGTGTAATAAAAGCATAAAATACCATAACAAACTATAAACAACAAGAATAAAAGACCGAATTTATAACAATTTAAATATGTGTATTATTATTGTGTATACCAAGTACATATGTATCAATTGTGTATACCAAGTATACATGTATCAATTGTGTATACCAAGTATACATGTATCAATTGTGTATACCAAGTATACATGTATCAATTGTGTATACCAAATACATGTATCAATTGTGTATACCAAGTACATGTATCAATTGTGTATACTAAGTACATGTATCACTTGTGTATATGGCTACACCCACATTTGTTCAATCCCATTTTTAGCAATCGGAGTTCTCTTAGGGCATTGAAAAAAATGTTTATTTGCAATTATATAAAATAGGGGATACATTTTTAAGCAGATGGTTTCATTTCAAATCACTATTTCCAAAGATGCCAAAATAACCAAGGAAAAATACTGAAATTAAAATAAATTTTCAGCGTGTATTTCATATTGGCACTGATTCTTTCTTGGCACTGAAGTCTAAATTTATTTTATTTTATAGTTCGAAAAGTCGTAGGTAAAGTTTTCAACTTTAGCCATTTGAATAGACAGACCTTAGTTAATTCTAAGACGGATAACATTATTCAGTCCCTTCTCTGAGGCATGTGGTTGCGAAAATCTAAAAGTGAAATATTTCTGTGTACGGTCTGTATATACCGATAATATTTTAAAAGTATATTTTATACAAAAAATGACTTCGTTTAATCAAAACTACAAGCAAATTCAAACCATTCCAGAAAGTTGAGCTAAAATAGGGATCAGCAAAGTGAAATATAGTTAGAACGTTCTTGAATGGACGAATGCAGCGGACCGTTGTCTCTTCATTCTATTTCATGTATCATATAATTATACTTCTACAGGGTCCAGTTGAGTCCCGACCAGCGGGCCGCATTATAACTGTGAAATAATTATGAAATCCGTGAACACAACACGCTATTAAATAAAAAAAATTAAAAAATAATTATCTGAATTTTCTGCAATTTCTGAATAAAGTTCTACTACAAATTAAGAAAATTTAGTCGTATTAGTATGTTTTAATTCTAATTCATATTTTTAAAATATTTGTAAAATGTATTTAAACTTTGTTTTTTATATTTAATGTTATGACGTATCCTTTGAAGTCGTGAGTGTGCACGCAGAATACAAGAATGAGTCTAAATTTCTGGATAACTAATAAGTTTATTCACAAGCACAGCGTAAACAAGAACAATATACAGTAAAACGTACTTAAATACTCCACGAATGCCACAAAAATAACTGATATTATTCTCAAAACATTGAGGAAAGTCATTTCACAAACATTTGTTGCTATTCCAAAAAATTGACAAATATCAAAGTTTATTGTACTCGTATCACATTAAATGTTTTCAGACTGAGTGATGAGTTATTTTACAAACTCGCTATAGAAACTTCCTAAACCCTCTCGTATTACACAGAATAATCGTTATTGCCAAATATTGCAACCCTTCTTCGAACTTCGGAATTCTGGCAACCATACGTTCACGTCATGGGAAAGCCAGTATGGATATTTTCTCCGTTTGGTTCTCAAAAGAAAAGATTACAGTGAGGGAATATTATACGTTCGCAAACATTAATTTTCTTTCTACTCTAGTTAAAACGTGTTTGAATATTAGCACAGCTGAAATCTATTATAGCTTTAGACTATTTACTTCCCAATACTTAAAATATTTTTACATTTCCTACAATACATAATATGCAGCGTATAGGGAAGCATTGTGACAAAGTCTATAATTCGAAATCGAGATTTTGTTGCATTTACAAATCTTGTGGATATTAAACTATTTTCTTGGTTAGTCTGTTTATATATATGCGTGTGTGCCTATTGGTGCAATTGAAATGCAATGTACTTATGTGTCAAATATAAATTAAGAACCCATTAAGAATTTTCATGATATTTGCAGTTGGTGATTTACTCTGCCGCCCATTATATGTTAAATCAAAAAATGAAACAAACTAGTTCTATTTTACACTATTGCAAGAAGAAATTATAAAAAATGGATATAAAAGATAAAATATGCACATCTATAATTAATAGATAATTGCGTTATGTGAAATTTTTCATAAGAAATCCCAACCAACCAATTCAAATATGCTAAGATAAATCATTTTGACGAAGTTTCGCGTTTATGGAAATTTTAGCTATTTATTGTGAAGGAAAACAACAGATTACCAACTTAAATGTTAAATAACTGAAAAACTGGAAATTCGATACCATTTAAAACAAACTTGTGGGTCATATAAGAAGAAAAGATAATACAATCAAACCTGTTTGAAACGGAATACTGCAATAAGTGGAAAATATCTCTCTATATTAAAAAAAATCTGATGTGGGCAGCACATGACTTTCCTTATATTATGCAATGAATTTACTACTTTTACAGCAAAAAAATAGCTTATTCTTATGGTAGATACTTATATTCTTTTCATGATATTGAATTTTCGTCAATGAGTCGTCATTTTCATAGATTTAGTGTCATTTTTAACTATTTGACGAGATTTTCGTTAATCTGGCAACATTTAAAAAAGCCGCCAAGCAAACATTCCGCCAAATTCATAGCCAAAATCTCGCCAAGCGCTATCGAAGGAGAAATAAGTTACTCTTATAGCAGACAAATGACTGACTATTGGCGTTCAAATACAAGAATATTACTCAAAGTATCTTTATTCATGAAAGTATCTTTATTTATTCTTATTCCAAATTTATCGCATGATATTACATACGAAAAGTGAACATGTTTCTCAACAGTTAATATATTTTTTTTTAATTTATGGAATTTTTTCATAAATTTATTTGAAAAATGTGCAATATCTCGAGAACGGTTCATGCTGGCGTTCTAAAGTTTATGTCAATCGTTTTCTAAGGAAAAATTACATAAGAAATGTCTATTTGCGTAACTATATTAAAAGTTTTGATTTTTTGATGATTTTTTCAAAATTTCATTCGAAAATTTAGAGGGTTCTGAACATTCTATTGCGTTTAAAAGCAATAGGCTTCCAGTATTTACGGTATGTGATTTTTGTACCAAATTTCATTCGAATCGCTCCATTCGTTCGTGAGATATCGTCTCCGCAGATTCACACACACACACGACAATGTTTGATTTGTGATCAGAGATGCTTGAAACGTGCTCTCCCGTCGAAAACCCGAATTCGAATTTTCGACCCCGTCACAATGCTTTCCTTATACATTATGTATATAAGTAAAGTAAAAAGTAGCTGACACCGCCGCTGCTGTTTGACAAATTTCTGGTTTCTCGATAATCTTTGCTTCGTACCGCAAAACTATTGCATATAAAAATTGTGAAATTTGGTACATTTGTAGGAAAATGTTTGAGGAAAACGCTGAAATAAACCGTTTTTTCATATATATGGTTGTTTAAGAAATATTTAATGTCAAAGTCAAAATATTTGAGCTGCGAGTTCGCGTATTGAATAAGACCACGAATTTTTGCTGGCAGGTACATACATGGATAAATTTTTGCAGGACGGAGCCCTTTTTTTAATTTCGATATAGTTTGAGATATTTTACTTTTTATGCACTTCTGAAGTGAACTGTGTTTTCAGTATCGGCCCGTCTAACGATTTCTCTGTCTCGTACCGTAAAAACTATATCATACAAAAATACATTTGGTACATTTATAGAGAAATAATCGAAAAACACAATGAAATAAACCGTTTATCGATTTAAACTTTAGTTTGGCATGAAATAGCTCGCGAAGCAAGCTCATGATCAAGGAATTCAGTATTGGATTCTCTGGGCTAAGAAAAATCCCTGCTTTCCCCTCTTGCGGAAAATGAGCAGAGATAGAAAAGAGATTTTTGAAACTAGAATTTTTAGGAAAGGTAGATATAAAGCGAGCAGGGGGCGGAACCCCGTAGTTCGGAAAATATTTTTATTCCTGTCCAAAAATATAGGAAATTTATATTATTTCCCCTGTGTGAAGCGGATCCTGCACAACGTGAAACGAGTGGTCACATTAAAATAATTCATTAATAAAGCACATATTGTAACGAATAAAGAACGGCAAAATTATCCAACTATTTTAGACATTTATTTCCGAGAGAACCATTTTTCGTAGAACTTTCTATTAAATCATTTGCCGATCAACCATTTCAGATCTTTAAGAATTTTCAGTTAATCAAGGAGATTCTGAGATTCTAAAAATATTAATTAATGCACGGTTTTTAACTAAAAGTTGCGTCATTAGTAAGACGAACTTCCAAAACACCATGTTGAATTATTCTAAAAGTTCATCTCAATAAAATAGTGTTTTTTTATTTCATGCTAAACAGTAATATTTTACAGGTAAGTCAATTCATCTACTTTTTAAAAAATTCCAAATCTCCATATATAATTTCTTTGAAATCCAATAGGTTCGATGAATGTCTAAAATGCTATGACCCCCAAAACCCTTCCTTGGCGAAGTCACTGTTTAAAGGCAAAATAATAATGAGTGGCAAGCGACTACAGTTCACTTACATTATTGAAATTACTTTCATCTTCAGAATACTAAGCACTTCAAAAGTATTTAGAAGTTAAATGAATTAGCATTTGTTATGTAACTAAATTGAATATAATTACATCATTAAAAATAAATTAATTTCGCAAGTGCTTCATTTATAATAAAACTGATTATTTGTAATACACATTATTATCTCTTTCTCTCACCCAGACACAACTAGTTTGACCTAAGCAGATCCAACTTTATACTAATAAAGTAGAGACGCCAAAAAGAAAAAAAAATTGGGTTTTGCATAAAAGCTAATACAAAGAATGATCGCATCGTTTAACAGGACTGAAGGTATGTTTACCTATCCTTAAGAAAGCATTTTTTTTTTCACCCACAAAATAATTTTCTCAATATTTCATAATTTATATTTTCTCACATTAACATGAAAAAAATAACCGAAAAAGTAGTTATGTGAAAATTACTTTTCTTGTGTATTAACCTCATTTCACTTTTACCTGTCGAACCAGTTCTGCACCATACGAATAAAAAAAATTTGATTTTTTTAATCAACTTTTCCTTCTATTAAAACTAACGTTTATTTTCTCCCTAATATTTCCCCCCGAGCAAATTAATCAGAGCGGAAGCATTTTAAATATTAACCTTGACATTTTACAAAGGAGAATAATTAAATTTTCAATTAAATTTTGCGTTATATAAACAACACTTTGAAGTTAAATTTCAAACAACGATACCAAGCAAATTTTTTATAACGAGCTTCTATATCATTTCGTAATTTTGGAAAGCATATCAAACAATGTAAAAATTTTCATACTAATTCACCTCTTATAGTAATACAGAGTTCAAGGTATTGTACAACAGATTTCAAGGCTAAAAGTCCTTGAAAGTACCTTTTCATCGAACATGCCTCTAAATGTCCTTTTCTTTTTATGATTATATCCCTATATTTCCCAAATTTGGCGTATCATATATTGTTCCCAGTTCCGTGACAGATATCAGTTATTTTTATTTCTTAAAATCGGTATCTAAAATATCATGGTTATAGAAAATTCTAGGTAAATGATTCAATTTATATAATTAGTTTCATATAACAAAATGGCCCCAATGGAGGTAATCAGAAGGCTGTAACCAGCTTTAATCCTGGTGTTGCCTATCATATTTTTTTTCAGATTCAAATACTAGCACAATATTCTATTATAGATTTAATTTTTCCTGACAGCTTGATGCATTTTTACTACCGAATATCTATGGCAGTGGTTTTCAACCTTTTTGAGTCCACTGTGCCCTTGACAAACTGCATCCTTTCTGCGGCTCCCTTTGACTGCATCCTTTCTGCGGCTCCCTATGACTGCATCCTTTCTGCGGCTCCCTATGACTGCATCCTTTCTGCGGCTTCAAATGACTGCATCCTTTCTGCGGCTTCAAATGACTGCATCCTTTCTGCGGCACCCTATATGACTGCATCCTTTCTGCGGCTCCCTATATGACTGGACGGACCATCACAAAACTACCAGTACTCGAAAACATTCCATTTATTTATTTATTTTGGACAAAGTAATAATTACGCTCACGTCTATCCGCGGCGCCACCTGAATGACATTCAAGTCGTCCCAGGATGCATTTAGCACACTAGTTGAAAACTAATGTTTCTGATATAAACGTCGTAACTTTTAAATTTGTTTGGTTTTTTGCTTCAGCGACGACTGTACTGTTGATGAAAGTTGGAAAAGTTTTATAGTCTAAAATGGTTTGTCATTTTAATGATAAGTGTTTGCAGACCATATTTGATTAAGAACTAACGCAAATTTGATTGGTCAGTGTGGAAAAAGGCACAGTGATAAAGAACTGTACTCTAATGTCTTCTTAAAACAAATTGGGATTTCAAAAAAACTTTTTTGAAGTTCTCAGCTAAAAAAGGCCCAATCCTGCACAGTTTGATGCTGCTGCTTCAGAATAAAGTCCAAAATCCTCAAGATTATACTCTACAATCAAATTTTCAATATTCGGGTGGCAGCTCGTAGACCAGAACCACCCTGGACATTCAAATCAGTGTCATCAAACCAATGGCGTAGCATCCATAGAGGCAAAAAAGCTGAGCCTCCCCTCTTTAAAATCTAATTTAAAGAATTATTTAAACATACTTCTATTTATTATAATTTTTAAAATAATTTTGCGAATATATATGTATCATTCAGAAAATTTTTACGTTTTACTTTCTTAAAGTGACACGTTTCAAAGTATTTTTCCCATTAAAACGCACATTTTAATGTTTTAGAAACTGAAATCATCCAGCCTTCGCGGTCTATAAGGAGAAGCATGGTATTAAACCAACCCAATTGTTAAACTCCTCCCTAGCTGATTAACTAACATGTAACCTAGCCTTCCGAAAGGCGTGATTATTGCTTCCCCCATTTTCAGCCGTTTGTAAACAGTCAATAATTGGATTAAAGAATATTTCTCTGGCAGAGCTAATGGATCTTCCATTTTGTGTCAAATGGGATTCTTTTAATTAATATTCGCAGAAAATAATTCTATACATTGAGGTAGGATGCCTCATTGCCCGAAAAGCGAATCAAATTCCTTAGTGTCGGTCAGGTTAGATTAGAAGCGTGCATTGAATTTTTTTTTCTTTTATATATTAGAATAAGATAAAATTATCTAGCATGGGGCTAAATCTGTTATCCAGAGATTAGAAAGTTTGATTTTCAAGTTTTTTTCTGCCACAAGTGCTTGTAAAGTCTTTATAAAACAATGTCAGTGGCATACAATCTCCAAAAACAAAATCAAACTCATCAACATCTTGACATGATGAATGTTTCAAGAAAATCGAAAACATACGAACAGACAAACTTTGAATCAATTGTAGTATTGTCACAACGCTTTAATATATTTCGCCATTTATCTTATTCCTTTATTTATCTCCAGTTATGCAGTGCTATGTTAAGCAATCGAACTTACTCTTGCAAAAACACTGTTTTGCTGCAAGCAACTTTTAATCCCTTATCCCATTTTTCTAATTCTTTTCTTTTCCGAATTCCAGATTTTAGGTTCTTTCTAAACAAGCGCACATTACTTATTTATTACCATATAAATATTTAACAGATTTGACCGTTCTGAAAAGGGAATATTTTTAATTTTGTTTATTTTGATGTTTTAGAGGCTGAACAAAATATTTTGTGTTATATATATATATTTGTTATATATATATATATATATATATATATATATATATATATATTGTTTGCTAGAAATTGTGTAAATCTGAGTAGGAAGGTCATTTAGCATTCGATAGAAATACTCACAAAACTCGCCTATAGGGAAAAGTTCGCAAAGTTAGAATCGAGCTTTCATTGCTGGTACCACCATTCATTGACCGATTTTGCACTTATTATGCGCTTGTCAGCATATGGAATAAACGAAATGTGGTATAGCATCAATGAAACCTTTTAAATGGTAAATTTTCCCTACAGAGATCGGCAAATTCAGTCCTATAGGGGAACATCCCTTTGAAAATTTTTATCGATTGCATAAAATTCTGTACCTTTTTTTACGCAACTTTGTAATTTATTATATATCTCTAATATCAATATTTAAGGAATAGAAGCCGAGGTCAATGTTTTTGGGACACACACACGCACACACACACACACACACACACAGCTGAACTTAGTTTTTCGTGTTCTGGATTACTCGTAATGTGTAGATCCTTTGAAAGTAAGTTCAGATTTTCGACACGATTCTAATACTTTCCCTATACTTTAATCTGTATTGTAGAAAAAGTAATAACTTATCCCCCAAAATGAAATAATTTAGTAATCCTCCTTGTGCATGTGATGAAGACAGAAAACGGTTTTCTTCAATTAAAGAAATTTCTTCAGTCAGAAAATGGTTAATGTTTCTTTAGCAAGGCATTCACAAAACTTTAGTCGTTCGAGAGCACCAGTGCTATGTTAAATTTCTTCAGGGAATGCTACTATACTACTAAATACCTCAGATAACACCATAATACCTTTCAACTACTTCAGAGAGCAGTAAATATATTTTTTACTTTGAGCATATTTTGCTTAGATGAAGTCTTGTTCTTTCATAACATTAAAAAGTGCACAATATTGTGCATATTTTAGACACAATAATTAAGCTAAATTATTTAAGCAATTCATAGAATTTTATCGTATGAAATGTCTTATATACGATATGTATAACTTAGTAAATTTTATACGATGATAATACATTCAAAGTAAATCCATTACAGTTAACTATGAGACAATTCGAAAATAATTTTAAGAATCGTTCATAATACAATAAGTCATTCGTTCTGTTTTTGTGTGCAGTGGGAAAAGCAAGTGTTGTACAGCCGAGAAATTCGGTACGATGAACCAAGAATTAATTAAAATACCACATGTAGCATTAAAGTGCAAGGCATATGTCAACTTCCATATAACTATTCAGTTGAGTCGTCGTAATGATACATTTGCTGATGCTTCAAAGAATGCTGATCTCACATTTAATAATTAAGATAGATATATAAGTAAACTCAACTCTCCGATAACATTTGGCATAACAATAAGTATAAATCAAAATAGTCGTACTAACATCTTTTGATAATTACCGTCATCAATAAATATAATTAAACTAAGAAGTGTATTCAATGTGTATATTAACATTTTCCTTTCAATAATGTAAGTGTCTTACCTCAGAAATAACCGGAGGGTTTGTATGCGGACAGACCCGAATAATCACAACGCCAAATTAAGTTAAGGTAATAAGGTAATAAATTCAAGGTAATAAGGTAATAAATTCAAGGTAATAAGGTAATAAATTCAAGGTAATAAGGTAATAAATTCAAGGTAATAATGTAATAAATTTAAGGTAATAAGATAATAAATTCAAGGTAATAAGGTAGTAAATTCAAGGTAATCCACTATACGCTGTAATATAACTATTTTACCACGATATTTAACAATACACTTTATCATAATATGTATATTATGATTTTCTAATCTTTTCGTACAACAGTAATATCTTTCAAACAAATATATTGTAAATTTTGTCATCAGATGTTCCAAAGACCGCGATTGATTTCTGTAACGTCCGTGTAATAGCATCTGCTTCCAAACAAATAACCCCATATCCAATAAAACACAGCATAGAACATTGTCTTCAATGCCGCATTTATGGATTTCTGTGACAAAATATCATTGATTAAGATTTATGGGTCTAACTGAATTGCCACAACTAGGTAGAACACCTGACTCTTTGTTAAAATCTTTTTTTAATCCGAATGGAACAACAGCTACTAAAAGTATAGAGAAAGAAATGTTTTGATTTCGCAATAATTCTTGCCAAAAACAACATATTTTATTAATTCTTTAGTTCATCGATTGTAGACAGAAAACAGTTTACTGCAATTATAAATACTTGAGTCAAACGACTGATTTATGTAGTTAGTTATATACGGATAGAGTAGAAAACCCAGACCACACGACCAACCCATAGGCTAATGGTAGCTTTCTGTGTGGCCGGAAATATATACGGATAGAGTGTAAAAGTTCGAAAAGAGCCGATATGACTATTCCTACAGATTAATATTTTTTTTACTTTCCTCGAGTGGAGAACTATATGACGATAATGCTTGTAACTTGCACCACTTATCTTTATACATATACTTTCAGTAGTAGATTAAGCAAATATTTTACTTGAACCGATGTATATTAAAAAAAGTATGGTAATTGTGATGTAATCATGGGGGGACAGGTATCAAATCCTTGGGTTTTAATATATCAAAAATCACTGAAGCGATTTGGATTCTTTTTGGGTGGCAAATTTCACATATTATGTAGATGTGATCTTAGAAAGAAGTTTCGAATCATGTGGTATATAGTTTAGCTGTAATAAGGAATTTTGCCAAAATCGTTAGACCTTCATCATCTTGTAAAAATCTGAAAGGATTTGGATCAAGTTAGGGAGGTATTCTACGTATATTGTCTAGATGTGACAGAAGAAAATAATTTTTCTTTTAAATGTACAGTTTTGCTCAGCGGTCCAATGCCCACTTGTTTCCCGTGGAAAGTCTCAGAACTGCCCCTATTTTCTATTTTTGTTCTTTGTTTATAAATCAACTATAGCCTTATCTTGCAAAATAACATAACATAAATATTTCTTTGAAATTGCATCAATTTTGCAGTTTTATAAAACTGTCTTTTAAATCTGGCAACTTGTCGCATTTAATAGCGCCATATCACTAAATTACGTAAAAAACTGAAATATCTTGAAAATGGTTTACCCAGTGTTATGATCGTATTAGTTTTACCACGAAAAATTATGTATAAAACAAGCAATGACCCCCTTTTTTAATCCTCTACCCTTTTGCTGTGTTTGTCTCTCGTAGTTCATGGGCCTCGTTCGACCTTCAAATTACCTTTCCCTCTACTGACTCCTTACCCTTTAAACGAAGCTTTTCAAATTATGAAACTTAAGAATCCTCTGCAATAGCAGAATTTTTCTTTATTGCAGTGACCCCGAGTAATCCTACCTATTACGTTCTCTCCTAATCTTCAAAAACATTTTCTTCTTATTTCCATTAAAATATTTCTAGTTGAAGTTAAAACTTAATTGGTTTCCCATTTCATGAATTTCAGAATGACTAAATCCTTTAGCTTTGATTGCATTCAAGCTTTTTTATTTTTTTTTTAATTTTCGTCATTTTTTCTAGTAGAGTTTAAAACTGGGTTGCTGTTTCAATTCAGGGACTTCTGAACGTCTAAATTCTCTAGCTTTGATTGCATTCAAGCTTATTATTTTTTCAATTTTCGTCAGTTTTTCTAGTAGAGGTTGAAACAGAGTTGCTTTTCTATTTCAGGGACTTCTGAATGACTAAATCCTTTAGCTTTGCATTCAAGCCTATTTTTTTTTTCAATTTTCGTCAATTTTTCTAGTTGAGGTTAAAACTAGGTTGCTGTTTTATTTCAGGGACTTCTGAACGACTGCATCCTTTAGCTGTGATTGCATTCAAGCTTATTTTTTTTTCAATTTTCATCAATTTTTTCGAGCTATTTCGAAATAAGGGATAGTTCTGGGTTTTTTTGTTTGTTTTTTTATTGTATAAAAAAATACATTATAATATATATATATATATATATATATACATTATATATATATATATATATATATATATTATATATATATATATATATATATATATATATATATATATATATATATATATATATATATATATATATATATATATATATATATATATATATATATATATATATATATATATATATATATATATATATATATATATATATATATATATATATATATATATATATATATATATATATATTATATATATATATATATATATATATATATATTATATATATATATATATATATATATATATATATATATATATATATATATATATATATATATATATTATATATATATATATATATATATATATTATATATATATATATATATATTATATATATATATATATATATATATATATATTATATATATATATATATTATATATATATATATATATATATATATATATATATATATATATTATATATATATATATATATATATATATATATATATATATATATTATATATATATATATATATATAATATATATATATATATATTATATATATATATATATATATATATATATATATATATATATATATATTATATATATATATATATTATATATATATATATATATATATATTAT